>JBBWWR010000194.1:0-238269 GCA_039583875.1 Platanthera guangdongensis | reverse complement strand
CCAAAATCAACTAAGTCTTTTAATAAGGAGACTTACAACCAAAGGATAACTTTTGAAGGGTGTTAGAAACCCTTTTACAGTAAAGTAGAGAGGAATTGATTTTGTTTTCTCTTTCTCAATGTTCTGATAAGACTAGTGGATTGTTGTTGTTGTCAAAGCTCCCCTGAGATGTAGAATAGTTTCAGGAGAATGGAAGCTTTGCTCAGGGTGTAGGCCTTCAGAGTGCTTATTGATCTTCAGGAAGCTTTTAGACAGATGTTGATGTATTGTCTCTTGAAAGCCCTGAAGCAAAAACTGATGAAAAGCTTTAGTTGTATATGAGCTGTTTTTCTTTCAGTTTTCTGTAAATTCTTCTTTCTATCACAGCTATCTAAATTGCTTCAATCTTTTGAAAATAATCCTTATATATTCCATGCAGATTTCAGTCTTTGAATTTTGAAATCCTTTTCTATACTGACTGCAAAAATTTTGGTAGTTGAATGGTTGGAATTTGTCTTTAATGAGTTTCCTCAACTGTCCTAATAAAATAAGCCAAGTAATAACTCTATGAAGGCCATAATTAATGATGTCATGGAACTACTATATTCATAAGAATATTGTGTATTAATTATCAAAGCATTACAAACATATTATAATATAATTTTAACATCATTTGTCGTATTTGAACTGAATCAATCAGAGAAATAATCGAACTAAACCTGGGAGAAATTAGTCATACTCAGCAAATTCTCGTCGACCTGAGATCCAAATTCGTCGAACTGAAACTGGGAGAAATTAGTCGAACTCAGCAAATTCTCATCGACCTGATATCCATATTCGTTGAACTGAAACCTCCCCTTCGTCGAGCTGAGCTCCAAGATCGTTGACCAAAAAAATAACTTGCCAAACTGAGCTCCAAGTTCGTCGAACAGAGATAGCCTTTTGTCGAGCTGAACTACTGAGTTCAGATCGACGTTCATGCGATCTCAGCTAGGCTTTCATCAAACTCAACTCATAGAAGAAATCTGAGTTCGTCGATCTGAGATCGATGAATGTCGAGCTCTGTTCAGCTAATCTTCGAACGACATTCTGTCTCTTAGAAAACTGCGTTTCTTTGGAGGTCTTCTGTCTCTAAGTCTTCTGAAGGTGAAAACCAATAAATCTAGGTTGTTGACTGACCTTGACACTGATAAAAACCTATGGCCCTAGACTATACATGTTGGTTCATCTAATAATCCTAATAGTGAGCCTAGCCCAATCAACCCTAAACATAGGTGGGGTTCCAACAATCTCACATATTTGGGTGAGGTCACTACGAACAACATAAAAGAAAAAATTACAAATCATAAAATAATATGTGGCAGAATTATAATGTTTAGGTAGATATATAAGCAAGGTGCCTTGTGAAATATTTACAACAATAATAATAAAGTCAAAAATAGAAGAGGAAAATCTATCAAACTTTCCTCATCGCATCCTGTGAAACTTCAGAGATGGTTTAGTGAAGATTACCTCTCTCTTGGGATCAGCTACTTCTCTATAGTCATCTTCATGTCTTCTACTCCAAGAACTTTTATAGAAGCAGCTCTTGGCACAACTGCTTCAGGATGTAAAGTCATATAAGGATCAACATTGAAAAATTTTTGTACCTGATATTTATCTAAGTTCTTTCTTTCTGTAAGAATGCATAGTTGAATATTGAGAAGTATCTTTGCCTTCTTCCTTGTCATTTCTGATCTGTGAAAGAGCTATCAGCTCATTAAATCTGGTCATTCTAGAATTTGGATCTATTTCAGGATCATATGTTCGAGAAAGTGGCCTTTTCTGGACTAGCTTGGTCTTGCTGCTTTCTTTCAGATGTTTGTTGTTGACTACTGCTTTGAGAGCTGTGATGTTGTCTACTGAAAGATGGTCTGGATTAATAGGAAGTAGACCTTTGAACTTGATAAGTATTTCCTGCTGATCTTGATACAAGAGGAGGAGGTGGTCCTCTCCAAGTCTTCTTAGGAGGAGAATTATATCTCTTCATTTTCTTTCTTCTCTTTTGTTCATTCTTAGAAAGAATCATCAAGTAGGGAGTATCTGGAGTGAGAGAAATGTTATGCAGAATGCAACATGGAGTATCCATTGTGTGATTTTGTTTTGGTGCAGCCTTTGTTGGAGCCTTTCTCTTCTTAAACTTTCTTTTCTTGGAACTAGAGTCATCTTACTCATCAGATTCATCATGATCATCAGATTCATCTGCAGGATTATCATACAAAGCATTAATCAGTTTAAGCAAACACCAGACAATAGAGGAGGAGCATGCGACTGTATGTTTGTGTCCAATATTTCAGCCTATGTCTGTTCAGTTACATATTCTTCTTCAGCATGAGGCTGTACTTTTGTCTCTATTATTTCTGTATCTAAATCCTCAAACATGAGATCACCAAGATTAGGCATGGGGGATTCAGCCCAGCCAAATGTAGGAGTAGAGAAAGCCTTTAACTCTGGAGTGATTATTTGCTCTATAATGTTTTCTTTAACTACAAAACTTGTCCTAAGTTGTTCCAATACTTGAGGATATATAGATGTTGTATAACAAACTATAGCTTTATAACAAGTGGAGAAATCTAGAAGACTGTTGTAAACTGTATCAAATGAATGAAGTAAAGAATAGATGTCAACTGTGGGATTAAGAATAAAATCAACAATAGTGTTTATTACTGCATCAACTGATTCTTCTTCAAAACAATCATATCAGTGTCATCATCAAGAATTTCAATTATTTTCTATTGCTTCAATTATTTTTGTTGCTGGAATTACTACTACTGCCGTTGGAGTTGCTGCTGCTGGAGGAGCTTCTTCATTGGACATCTCACCCTGCCTGGTTTCAGAGAGTCCTAAACCCAGGCCCCTAGAAGAAGGGACAGAAGTGGAAGAGGCAATTTTGGAATAGAGAGCAGTAATGGAAGAAACAAGTGAGGAAAAAGCTTCCTCATTTATCTTATTCAGAGGAGGAGTGATGAATTCGAGAAGATCAATTGCAGTGTTAGAGAAATTTAGATAAAGGGGTTCAGGACTAGATGGGGTATAAGTGGATTGGTGTCCACAATTGAGACATACTGAGAAGGCTTGAGGGAATTCTGTATGTTGGAGTAATGGGAATGCTGGTGGAATGACTGTTGGTATTTCATTATGGATTTCTTCCTGGATATACGAATGATGTGGAGAGAGGTTTGGAGATGGAGATGATGTTGTCAGACTGAAGGTTGGAGATGTTTGTGTTGGAATTGTAGAGGTGGATGGGATACTCTCTAGGTGGTGTGGTAGATGAGATGGAGGAGGTGAATATGGTATGTGTTAAGCTGGAGGGATGACAGTGAATGGGGTTTCTTTAGTAACAATGGTAGATTCTTGTTGTTATGGAGGAGGTGAAGGTAGTGTCGAAGATGGTGGTGGAGGAGAAGAAAGAACTTCTGCAAGGTTTGGAGGAGTGACATCACTTGTCCTTGTGTCCTCTGAAACTCTGTAGGAAGCAACCCTGTAGGGCTTTGAGATTACTCTCACCCACTTGCCAAAGAGGGCTGAGGTCAGCCTTTGGAAGCATTTATGAAGATGGTCTGAGAGACCAACAACTCTGGGCATCTAGCTTGTAGAAATGAGCCCAGAATCGTCCCATAACAGACATCCTTCTTGGTGTTCTTCTTCTTGATGGAGTCAAACATGATACAGCCCCAGTTTACTGACTTTTTGTTCACCAAGGCACTCATTAGTAGAAACTGATGCCTTGTAATGTAATCATGAGCAGTATGTTTACTCAGGATTACTTTCCCAACTATGTTAGCCAAAACCTTATACTCCACTGACAAGTTTTCATAAAAGCTTACTAGGGTTTCCTTCGGAGTGACCCATATTAATCAACATATCATTATACTTAGAACTACCCATCTCTATATCATCATTTTCATTAGCAAGATCAAAAATTTCAGATAAAATTACAGCGTCAGGGGAACCTGTTCTCCAGATATTGGGCCATGAGGGTTGTTGCATCTGGTGAGGAAGATGTATAAACCCATTCTTTAATCTCTATGACTGGAAGCTTGATATGAGTCGTCATAAACTTCCTTAGTTGTTGTTCCTCAAATAATCTCAGAATATCAGTGAAGATTTTTTTGAAGTGAGCAAATGAATCAATGTCTACATCAAAACCGACATCGAACTTGTGTTGGAGAGTAGCGCCACGGAGATCGCCATTGTTTTCCTACAAAAACGAGAGAAAGATCAAGTGCAAGGGAACAAGAAAGCATGGGATTGAGTTCGATGAAAACTTAGATATAAGTTTTCAAAAGGCGAAAAGTCAAACTCCGTCCAGCGAGAAACAAAACTCCGAGCTCAGTTCGACGAAATTCTCAAAATAGAAAATAAGATCATTGATCTAAGCCGGAAGTAGAGAAAACATATCGTCGTTCTCCATTCTACGAAATATTTTCTGAAACAAATTCATCGATCTTCGTTCGACGAACAGTTTCACAAAGAAAAATTTGTCAATCTTAGTTTGACGAACTCTTCACGAAGAGTTCACAGATCGTAGATCTCCGTTGGACAAACTATGTCCTAATCATTGAACTCATAACAAAAATTAAATTATGCCTTCCCTATTTATCACGCCTAGCTGATTTAGGAAAAATAGATGTTTCTTCTCATCCAAAAGCTTAGTGAAGATGTCTGCTCTTTGTAAATCAGTAGAGATAAAAACAAGGTAAATTTATTTTTGTCCACACAGTCTCTAATGAAATGATGTCTAATTTCTATATGCTTGCTCCTATTATGATGCACTAGATTTTGTGCAATGGAAATTGCACTGGTACAATCACAAAATATAGCTGAATTATTTAGATTGAGACCAAAATCCAGGAGTAGGTTTTGAATCCACAAAATTTGTGAACAACAAATTCCAGCTGCTATATATTCAGCTTCAGCTGTTGAACTTGACACATATGTTTATTTCTTACAAAACCAAGAAACAAGTCTATTACCAAGGAATTGACATATTCCTAATGTGCTTTTCCTATCAACTCTACATCCAGCAAAGTTAGTATCTGAGAATCCAGTTAATTCAAATTCTGACTCAGTTGGATACCAGAGTCCTAGATTTAGACGACCCTTTATATATCTCAAAATCCTTTTAAGGAATATAATATGAGATTCTTTAGGGTTCACTTGGAACCTAGCATAAAGACATATAGCATACATTATATCTTGCCTACTAGCTGTGAGATACAACAAGGACCTAAATATAGCCCTATATGTTTTATGATTAACTGGCTTGCCCTATTCATCAGAATCAATCACAGCATTGGAAGTCATGGGTGTTTTTATAGCTGAGGCATAAGACATCCCAAATCTATTAATTAGCTCCTTAGCATATTTAGATTGGGAGATGAAAATGCCATCAGGGGATTGCTTCACTTGAAGACCAAGGAAGTAGGAAAGCTCACCCATGCTACTCATTTCAAACTTGGAATGCATCAAGTCAGAAAACCTTTTGCATAGTTTGGAATCAATAGAGCCAAATATGATGTCGTCTACATATATTTGTACTATCAAAATTTAATTTTTATGATGCCCAATAAACAAAGTCCTATCTACAATGCCCCTAGTGAACTTATACTCTAAGAGAAAGCTAGATAGGGTCTCATACCAAGTTCTTGGGATTGCTTTAAACCATAGAGAGTTTATGCAACTTAATTACAAAAGAGGGATGAGTTGAAGAGATAAAATCTGGTGGTTGCTCCACATAGACTTCCACTTTGAGTTCACCATTAAGGAATGCACTTTTGACATCCATTTGGTAGACTTTGAATTTCTTGTATGCTGCATATGTAAGAAATATTCTGATAGCCTCCAGCCTTACAAAAGGGGAAAAGATCTGATCATAATCAATTCCTTTCTCTTGTGAATAACATTGAGCTACAATCTTGCTTTGTTCCTTACAATTGATCCTTGAGCATCCAACTTATTCCTAAAAACCAGTTCCAATGATTGGGTATTATTTGCATCTTGGAACTAAATCCCAAACTCTTCAGCTCTCAAATTGATTGAGCTCCTCTTGCATTGCAATAATCTAGTGGGGATCTTGCACTGCATCTTTTATGGATTGAGGTTCCATCTGAAATTTGAAACAAGCATGCATCAAATCTTGGTTGAGTTGATGCCTTGTTTGCACACCAACTGATATGTCTCCAATCACTTGAGATATGGGATGATCTCTAAGTGTGACATGATCAGTAGGAGGATTTAGTTCATAAACAGCTTAGGGAATTAATTCCTCTTATGGAATTATGCTAGTTATTGTTGGTTCAACTGTTTCAGCACTTTCTTTTTCACTTTCTTCATCAGTCTGAGGAGAAGGATGAGATGTAACCACTTGGGTGAGGTTTAAGTCATCTAATTTCTCACACAGAAAGGGTACCTACAATATATCTTTGGTAGAAGAATTCTTCTTCTTGTAACACATATTAGCTTCATCAAAAGTTATATGTACAGATTCTTCCATTTTTAAGGTGATTTGTTAAATATCCAATACGTCTTGCTGACTTGGGAATATCCAAGAAACATTCCCTCTGCAGCTTTGTCTTCAAACCTTTTAAGATGTTTCTTGTTATTATTGTGAATATAACATCTACAACCAAATTCTCTAAAATAATCTATTTTAGGTTGCTTCCCTTTAAGCAATTCATAGGGAGTCTTACCCTTAATTTTATGAATTTAACTTCTATTCAGAATATAATTTGTTGTGCTTACAGCCGCTGCCCAAAAGGATAGGGGCAAGTAAGCATCTGCAAGCAATGCCCCTGCAGCCTCAATAAGGGTTCTATTTTTCTTTCTTCTACCGCATTTTGTTGAGGAGTTCTAGGAGCAGAGAAGCAATGCCTAATACCTTTCTTCTCATAGAATTCTTGCATAAGAAGAGATTCAAAATCAGTACCATGATCACTTCTGATCAATGTAACTGGAGTAGAGTACTCAATCTTTATGCTCCTAAGAAAGTCTGTAAGAACTTTAAAGTTATCTGACTTGTTTCTCAAAAAGAACACACAAGTGAATTTAGAGAAGTCATCTAAAATAACTAGAGTGTAAGATTTCCCTCCCAAACTTTGTACAACAATGGGTCCAAAAGATCCATGTGTAGCAAATATAAAATTCTCGGTGAATCACTCTTATTAATTGATTTAAAATTATTTTTAGTTTGCTTGCATAATTGACAAGCCCTGCAGAGAATTTCCTTCTTGTAGGGGCCAGAAGGCAATCCTCTAACAAGGTTGTCCCTAGATAGTTTAGCAATATTTCTTAGATTTACATGTCCTAGTCTTTTATGCCATAAATCATTGGTATTACTAATCTGATTAAATAGACAGATTTCTGTACTAGCTGATTTAAAATTTACTAGATAAATATTTCCTTGTCTAATTCCATTTAAAACAATTTTATTTTTATCAGAAGTATTGGTACAACAAGATTGATTAAATGATACTAGATAACCTTCATCACATAACTGGCTTATAGATATCAGGTTATGCTTGAGACGACTCACATAGGCTACTTTCCTGAAGGTGACACCTCCAACTTTGATATTCTCATATCCTTTTATTTGGCCACAGTTGGAGTCTCCAAAGATTACCTTTGGTCCAAGCTTTGACTTGTAATCAGTTGGATTTCTCTTGCTGCCTATCATATGTTTTGAACACCCACTATCCAAGTACGACTGTTGCTCTGTAGTAGGATAATTCTTCACCTGCATGAAAATAAATTAGATTTTTCTTGTCCTAGATAACCTTGGGTCCTTGATTCTTCTCAAATTTATAACTGGAAATGAAAGAAAATTCTGGTTGGTCTTTATATCCTAAGGGGTGAAATCTTCTAGGTGGAATTATCCACTAGGTAAAGGGATTAATAAAAGATCTAGGTTGATTAAAATTAATAAAGGAATTTAGGTTTCTGTTATAATTAGTTTGAAAGTAATTAAAATTTTTGTTTTCAGTATTTTAGTTCGACGAATTTAATTGAGTTCATCGAACTGAGTTCGACGAAAAATATTGATTTCGTCGATCTCGGTTCACAAAATGATAATACTCATTACCTGCGTTCCACGATCATCGATCTCTGTTTGACGAAACATGTTGATTTCGTAGAGCACATATAGATGAGTAATTGTACCAAAATTCTGGGTTCAGAATTCGTTGATTGCCGTTCGATGCATAATACTGATTTCGTCGATCTCAGTTCGACGAATTTTGTTAAACATGATTTTTCTGGGAATTTTTATTTTTCTTTGATTTATTTTTTCGTAAGATTTCAGTATCTTTATTATTAACTTCTACTTTTTCTTTGCCTTTAGTAGAAATAAATTTAATAGGAGTAGAAAGAATGTTTTTCTTAAGAAGAGGAGGCTGACTTGATGAAGCTCCCAAGCCCAGTTTGTCATTAAGTCTGGCATTGACTGTGACTGTGATATTCATAAATTTGATGCTTCTCTCATTAAGGGATTCTTCAAATTCTTTAGCCTCATTTAATTTAGTTTTAAATGAAATAATTTGTTCAGAAGCTAAGTCTAATTCATCTTTTAGTTTGATGTTTTCAGAAAAATGATTGTCATATTCAATTTGTTTTTCTCTAAGAAGTTTGATTTCCTTCTCATATTTTATTAAATCATTGCATAGGAGTTTGAATTTAGTTTTAAATTGATCAGAAGTGAAATAAAAAGAAGCTATTACCCGGTCCTCTTCTGATTCAGATCCTGAATTTTCTGCTTCTGACTAAGCAGTGTCTCAGTTGCTGCAAGAGGCATTGATTGCCATCAAGTAGATCTCTCTGGCTTTTGCCTCTTCTTTATCCTCACTACAACTGGATGAAGTTTCTTCTTCTGAGTCACTCCAGGTCTCAACCACAAATCCATTCTCCTTCTTCTTCTTGTATTTGTTGGAGGAGGGCTTGTTGGAGTGTTTCTTAGACTATTTGTCTTTTCTCTTATCCTTCTTTTGAGCCTCTGGACATTCTGGGAGAATGTGTCCTGGCTTCCTGCATCCATAGCAAACAATTTCTTTTGTAGGAGTCTTGTCATACCTTGGCTTGTCCTCATTTCTGGTTGACCTACTCCTGAAGTCCTTCTTAGCCATTTTGTAGAATATTTTACTAATAGACTCATTAGCTCTTCACTGGCAGGTAGTGCTTCTGATTCCTCAGTTGCCTTGAAGGCAATACTTTGCTCCATCCTTCTTGATGTAGAAGTCTTTTGTTCAGCTGCTTCCCTAATTTTGATAAGGTGCTCATAAGACTTGAGCTTGCCTAATAATGACTCAGTAAAAATATCATTTAAGCTTCTGGACTCCTTGATTGGCCAGATCCTAGAATCTCATGTGTTGGGGAAGCACATAAAAATCTTATCATTAATTTCTGTTGATGAGATATTCTTGTCCAAGTTCTTCAGCTCATTGATAATCAGGCTGAGTTTGTTGTACATATCTGCTACTGACTCTAACACTTCCTTCTTGAAATTCTCATACTGTGAAATCAAGTAGGACCTTCTATCCTTTATTTCATCTGTTGAACCAGCAACAATAGTATTTGAGGAATCCTAGATATCCTTGGAAAAGAGCATTCAACAACTTCTGAAATATGTCCTCTGACAATGTTTGAGCCAAAATGTTTAAGGCTTTGGCTTTATCAATTTTTAGCTTATTTTGAGCATCAGTCCACTCTGGTGGTGGAATTGCACTTGTGCTTGTTGTTATAGTTGGTGCAGGGGGACCTGTCAAGATAGAATTATAAATATCTTCATCAATAGAATTCATATACAGCCTAATCCTGGCCTTCCAAAGTGCAAACTTATTTAGATTGCACATTGGAGGTCTGGTGCTTGAGTACTCCTTATTTTGTCCCATAATATAAAAAGACACTAGATTAAATGGGATCTATCAAAGATCTTTTAGTTCAGGTGTTAGCATGTATAACCAATTAAGTCTATTTTCAAGAGAGATCTAACAACCCATTGGGATTTTTATCAGGTGCCCAAAAACCAAACTAAGTCTTCTGATCAGAAGACTTAACAACCAAAGTGATATCTTTTGAAGGGAGTTAGAAACCCTTTTACAGTAAAGTAGAGAGAAATTTTATTTTGTCTTCTCTTTCTCAATGTTTTGAGAAAACTAGTGGATTACTATTATTGTCAAAGCTCCCCCTGAGATGTAGAATAGTTCAGGAGAATGGAAGCTTTACTCAGGGTGTATGCCTTCAGATTGCTTATTGATCTTCGGGATGCTTTGAAATAGATGTTGATGGATTGTCTCTTGAAAGCCCTGTAGCAAAAAACTAATGAAGAACTTGAGTTGTATATGTGTTGTTCTTCTTTCAGTTTTCTGTAAACTCTTCTTTCTGCCACAGCTATCTAAAATGCTTCAATCTTTTGAAAATTATCCTTATATATTCCATGCAGATTTCAGTCTTTGAATTTTGAATTTCTTTCCTTTACTAACTATAGAAATTCTGGGAGTTGAATGGCTTGAATTTGTCTTTAATGAGTTTCCTCAAATGTCCTAATAAAATAAACCATGTAATAACTCTGTGAAGGCCATAATTAATGCTGCTACGGAATGGCTATATTCATAAGAATATTATGCATTAATTATCAGAGCATTGCAGACATATTATAATAGAATTTGAAAATCATCTGCCTTAGTCGAACTGAAATCAATCAGAGAAATAGTCGAACTGAACCTGGGAGAAATTAGTCGAACTCAGCAAATTCTCGTCGACCTAAGATCCAAATTCGTTGAACTGAAACCTCTCCTTCGTCGAGATGAGCTCCAAGATCGGTGACCAGAAAATTAACTTGCCAAACTGAGCTCCCAGTTCGTCGAATAGAGATAGTCTTTCGTCGAGATGAAATACTAGCTGAGATCGGAGTTCATCGATCTCAGCTAGTCTTTCATTGAACTCAACTCAGAAACGAAATCTCGGTTCGTCAATCTGAGATCGACGAAAGTCGAGCTCTGTTCAGCTAATCTTCGAAAGACTTTTTATCTCTTAGAAAATTGCTTTTGTCTAAAGAACTTCTGTCTCTAAGTCTTCTGAAGGTGAGAACCAATCAATCTAGGTTCTTGACTGACCTTGACCCGGATAAAACCTATGAACCTAGACTATACATGTTAGGTCATCTAAAAATACTAAAAGTGAGCCTAGCCCAAATCAACCCTAAACATATATGGGGTTCCAACACACTCAATGCCAAGGAGCAGAAGGCTCACTCAACCCCAAGGAGCAGAAAGCATTAAGTACACTCGGATATACTGAACAGCCAAGGAGTAGAAATCTTGAGTTCACTCGACGAACACCGGAAGAGTCTCTCTATTGGGGATCCCGCGAAGTAATGGTCCCCTAAAGGGGGGACAAGATACACTCATCAAATATGGGGTTGCACAGCTAGGGTTTGTGATTTCTGGTGTTATGTAATCATCTTCTCCACACCATTGTGAGGTAGTGTCGTTATTTTGGTTGTTTAGTTCAGACATACATGCCATTTTTTGTTGAGTTTGTTTCAGGTTGTTGACGCCCACCTTAGTTTATATTGTTAAGTTACTTGCAAGCCGCTTAGTCTATTCTGAATGACATGTTAGCTTTACTTGCTCTCTAGGAAGGTTTTATGATAAGAATGCATGTTAGTTATTTTAAAGTATTAAACTATCATTTTGGCTATCTCATACATAACATCTTTTAACCTAAGCCATTATATTTTAATGAATGTAAAAGCTATTTATATACTTATATTAGACCTATAGGTATGCATATCATGAGTCATCCTACTTGGATGTTTATGCACATGTAGCATGTTAATCAATAAAAACAAAGTATTTTCTGCAGTGTATATTCATGTTTTTACTTGTAAACTAGTTTATCCACTGAGCCGAGGGATACGGCCATCAAAACTTAACTTAAATTGCAGTTTCTTCATAATAACTTGAAGATTTCATATAAAGTGTTAGGTTCGGGTTCTTGTCTGAGCGTCTGCAGTTATCCCCTGTATGGCATGGCATCACGACCCGTATTTTCTCTTACTCTAATATATCATATAAATGCAAAGAAAATGCGGGTTTTGACTGTTGGTACAGGGGATAGGTTGTTTGACAATTGGTCGGTCGACTATCTCTTATTAGTTTTAGATTGTCTTGTTCCATTTCAAACACACACTGATGTGTCAACAGTACGTCATGGCTGAAGCATGAACACTACACTCATAAGCATGATAAGAATTATACGGGCATATTATGTAGTATAGGATGCATAATACGTGTTTGTATATGGATCCTCATAGGAAGCAACATGTGACTGTTATGTATTATGGGACGCATAACAATCATCACATGAATGCACATTAGATTTTTTTTCTTTTCGTTACATGCAATATTATGTAGTATGGGATGCATAATATTTCATGTATACATCGTTCATAACATGTATTAAGCCCTTTATTCGATTGCATAGCACAACATGCATGACATAACATAAAATTAGCACACGTGCAAAGCTAAAGATCTACATGATAACAAACAAACACACATGGTTTTAAAGCTTAAAGAATAAGTTTCATGCATTCATGGTTTATGCACATGAGTTAATAGAATGATGGTATATCATCCTAAGATAAGCATGACATCATTAATGAAAATCCCAGAGCCATTTAGAGACATGAGCATGCCTCTAAACATGTATGGTCTAAACTATGTTATGTGGTTTTAGTGGTTAATCTAGGTTTTGATTGATTGTTCATTGTATTCATAGGATGCTACCTAAGCGTGTTGTGACAAGGTCGACTTCCAAGTCTGAGGGCGAGTCATCTAGTGTGTAGAGTGAGGCTGTGATTGATGGACTGTGGCAGAGCAATGAGTCTATGTCAAGGCAAATGGTGGAGATATAATTGCAGATCCAGGTGTTGTTGACTGTCATTCCAGGGCAATAGCTGAGAGTACAGGACCCTGTTATGGGTCAAGCCATTCCCATTCCTCTTGCTCCTTTGGTGCCTCTAGATTTTCTACCACCAGAGAATAACTTTATTTCATATTTTCAGTGACTAGGACCTCCAATCTATGACGGTAGAGCTGATTTCATGGCTTTAGATGATTGTATTATCGCTATCGAGGAGATGTTCTCGTACTCAGGAATTTCTGCTGACCAAAGAGTGATGGGCTCCGCTTACCAACTTACGGGTCTTGCAAAGATCTTGTGGTTAAGTGAGAAGGAGAACCTTATAGATGGATGTTCATGGGATTCGTTTAAGGAGTTGTTGTTGTGGAAATTTCTGTCGTCGATCGAGCAAGACCTTTTGATGAACAACTTCCTACATCTGAGGTAAAGACAACTCACAGTTAGTAAGTATGCGGTAGAGTTCAGTAAGTTGAGCCAGTTTGCCCCAGATTTGGTTTCTTCTGAAGCTAGCAGAGTTAAGCGATTTTTGGGCGGTCATAGGAGTGACATCCAACAGTTGGCTAGCGCTTATGGATCTGAAAAGTATTATGAGGCAGTGGAAGCTGCTCCTAAAGTCTAAGCCATCGATAATGCCAAGAATTGAGGCATGCAAATGAGGAAGGATAAGCAGAAGTCCGATGATGGTAAGAACTCTCGGGAGTCTGGTCCCGCTTTGAAGAAAGAAGCAAGGAGGTGTGATGTTTCTATGGCCGGTTGGGCCATCCGTTTGAAAAGTGTTTCAAGAGGTTGGGAGCTCACAAGCAGCAGCAAGTGCTTGCAAATCAGAGCACTCCCAAGGGAGATTTGGTTTGTGCTTCATGTAAGAAAAAGTTTCATGATGCAGCCCATTGTTGAAGTAAGGATAAGGTCAGTTTCTAGTGCGGATAGAACAGTCATTTTAAGCCAAGTTTCATGCCGTCGCAGACCCCACTGTATCCAGTTCCACTTCAAGCATTACATCTGTCGTAGTATATGGATAAAGGGAAGGGCAAGTTAAATGTGGTGACTTTGGAAGAAGCACAGACATCCACCCAAGTGATCTCAGGATATATTCTTATATAGTTATTAACGTTTCGCTTTAGTTTTGATGTTTGTTCGTTTAGTTATGAATGCGATTTTATATGGAAGTTTAAGGTAAAGAACCATTGGGCACATGTTCTTTTCGATTCTAGTGATACCCACTCATTTGTGGCTAGGACTTTCATAGAGCGTCATCGTCTGACTCTCGATCTAGTTGGTGATTCGTTTCACATTAAGTTTCCTTTCAGTGATTCAGTGGTGTCAAACGAAGGTATCTGGTGTTGTCCGATCATTTTAGGTGATTTCTTAGCTTTTGCTTATTTGAAGGTATTAGACCTGGAGGACTTTGATGTGATCTTGGGCTTGGACTAGTTGTCTAGATATGATGCAATTATCCAGTGCAAGGTTAAGCGTTTGTACTTCCAGATGGACAATGGCCACCCCAGGAGTGTTTAAGGTTTTCCGCGCCAGGATTCCCCGATTATTTCTGTGGTATGTGCTCGGAAACTTTTGAATTCCTGTTGTTTTGTTTCTGTTTTGTAAACCGTTAGTAGTTTGTCGCATATCGAGGATGTTCCGATTGTGCGAGAGTTTCCTGATGTCATACCAGATAGTCTTCCTGGTCTTCTACCTGAGAGAGATGTGGAGTTTGTTATAGATTTGGAGCCGTGTACTCACCATATTGCTAAGGCACAGTACCGTATGGCCCCGCGTGAGCTGGAGGAGTTGCGTACCTAGATTGATGAGTTGTTGCTGTGTGGACTTATTAGGCCAAGTTCGTCGCCTTTGGGTTCTCTCGTGTTGTTTGTAAAGAAGAAGGATGGATCTATGAGGTTGTGCATCAATTATAGGGAACTGAATAAGGTAACTATCAAGAACAGGTATCCCTTGCTGGGGATAGATGATTTATTTGATCAGTTGCGTTGTAGTATAGTGTTTTTGAAGATTGACCTTCGCTTATGCTACCATCAGTTGAGGATCCGTGAGTAGGATGTTCCGCGACCTGCTTTCCATTCTTGGCATGGACATTTTGAGTTCTTGGTATTGTACTTTGGATTGACGAATGCACCCTCTGCCTTTATGGATATGATGAATAGTGTTCAAAGATTGTTTTTGGACCATTTTGTGGTCGTATTTATTAATGATGTCCTAGTTTTTTCCCGGAGTGCTGAGGAGCATGCCCAGCACTTGCGGTTGGTTTTATCTACTTTCAGAGAGCACAAGTTTTATTCAAAGTTGAGTCAGTGTGAGTTTTAGCTACCTCGGGTTTACTTTTTGGGTCATGTTGTGAATAGGTATGGAATTTATGTTGACCCCAAAAAGATAGCTGCCATAATGGATTGGAAAAGTCCTATCACATCCAAAGAGATAAGAAGTTTCCTAAGGTTGGCAGGTTATTATAGGAGGTTTGTGGAAGGATTTTCTATGTTGTCTATGCCGCTGACTAAGCTTGCGCAAAAGAATGCATCGTTCGTGCGTAACGATAAGTGCAATGAAGATTTTCAATAATTGAAAAAGAGATTATGCGCAGATTCAGTGTTGGCTTTGCCTACCGAAGGATTGGAGTATGTTGTTTATGTGGATGCATCGCAAGTCGGGCTAGGATTTGTCTTGATGCAAGAAAGGAACTACCCTACTCATGATTTGTAGTTTGCGGCAGTGATTTATGCCTTAAAGTTGTGGAGACATTTCTTGTATGGCGCAGTGTGTAAGATTTACAGTGACCATAAGTGTTTGATGTATGTCTTTACTCAAAAGGAATTAAATTTATGACAGCGTAGATGGTTAGAATATGTTGTGGATTACAATATCGAGATCCAGTATCATTTGGGCAAAGCTAATATGGCAGTTGATGCCTTGAGTAGAAAGACCGCACAGATCTTTTGGCTTTCGGTGGAATCCTTGGCGGAAGAGTTTCTGTTAATGGGTATCTCAGTCGGATGTAATGACTCACCAAGCAGCTTGGAAGTAGTAGAGTCTTCATGGATTATGCTAGCAAGGCTACATCAAAAGGATGATCCTGATTTACAGCACCTTCGTAGCAGAACTGAGAAAGGGGACTTACCATACTCTTCTATTTGTGATGAGGGTAATTTGAAGTACCAAGATAGATATTGTATCTCTACTGTTGAGGATATTTGAGACAAGTTGTGCAGTGAAGCGCATGGTTTTAGTGTTGCCTATCACCCTGGTTCTACAAAGATATATAAAGATCTGAAGTAAATCATTTGGTGGTATGGAATGAAGAATGATATAGCCAAGTTTGTGTCTGAGTGTTTTACTTGCAAGCGAGTTAAAGCAGATCATAGAAGGTGTGGTGGCAATTTGACGCCTTTGTAGATTCCAAATTGGAAGTGGGAGAGTATTTTTATGGATTTTATTACTAGTTTGTCGAGATCTCCCCGAGGACATGATTCAGTGTGGGTCATAGTTGACAGACTAACGAAGTGTGCTCACTTCATGTCATTTGATGAGTCCATTTTATATACCTATCTTTGGACTCATCTGGGTTAGGTTTCACGTGTTTGCACTTCACTTTTAGTTCTATATCATTCATATTTCATCTTATCTTTATTTCCATAGGAAGTGCATATTTATGCTCGTGGTTGTGTATTTTTTTATTTTTATAGTTTGTACTCCTTTTTGTGATTGCCTGGAATGTCTGCACATATCAGTGATTGGTTTTTCCTTTCGGTACAGGGGTCTTGTGCGTGTTTGGGGATGGTTTTGAAATAGGAATACTGCGCACGATCATGGGATCTAATGCGCACGACCACTGGTCGTGCGCCCCTGATCGTGTGCACTACTCTACGTTTTCCAGAATCAGCCTGGGTAATCGCATGACCACTGGACCTAGTGCGCACGACCACCGATCGTGTAACGTCCCGAATCATTCTAGGCCCCTAGTGTGTGTTTTTGAGTCAGGAGGGTTGACTCGAGTCTTGAGAAGTGTAGGGAATTGGACTACACTTGTGGAGAAGTGGAGAAATCAGTGCTGAGAGACACGGGTAGTGACACGGGTAGTGACACGGGTAGTGACACGGGTAGTCACACGGGTATCGACACGGGCGTGTCCCTACCCGTGTGTGTCGAGTTACACTCGACACCCCGTGTCGAGTCTGACGAGCTGTGTCGACATCATGTGACACGGGTAGCGACACGCCGTGTCCCTACCCGTGTGTGTCGAGTTACACTCGACACGCCGTGTCGAGTCAGATGAGCTGTGTCGACATCATGTGACACGGGTAGCGACACGGCCGTGTCCCTACCCGTGTGTGTCGAGTCGCACTCGACACGCCGTGTCGAGTCTGGCGAGTTGTGTCGACATCATGTGACACGGGTAGCGACACGGCCGTGTCCCTACCCATGTGTGCTGAGTCGACAATTTTTGATAGATTGTCGAGATGCAACCCGAGAAGGACACGGCCAAGGACACGGCCAAGAACACGGCCGTGTCAAATATTGAACCGACATGGAAACTGTCGTTGCCGCTTCGCCAGGAAGGACACGGGTAAGGACACGGCCGTGTCCCTACCCGTGTCACCTTTTATATATAAGGGGGACAGAAAACCCTAGCCGTTTTCTTGCTCATTTCATCCCCAAATTCCTGTGAGAACTCCTGGTGAGAGGAAAAACTGCTGGAGCAAGTTCTACCGGAGGAGATCCGCTATCGCCGTGAAAGAGAAGATGCCGCCAAGGAGAACTACGAGATCCATGGCCGGAAATGGTGGTACCGCTGGAGCCAATGTGAGTTTCCTACCCTCTCCCTTGGTGCTAGATCTATAGTTATTTTCCTAGGAGAGACATCGGCTCAAAAGAGTCTTGATGGAGAGAAGAAGTCTTCTAGGTTTGGCCATGCTAGGACTTGTGTTCTAGATTTTAGATCTCTTCAACCACCCTCTTCTTCTATGTGATGATGGAGGATGGTTTCATGAAGAGTTTTGGCCTCAAGAGGTTGAATAAGGGTGGAGGAAATTATGGAATGATTTGGGATAATCGCATTGAGGAGGAAGATGAACCGATGTCGTTCATGCCACCTTAAGATGCGCGCAGAATCTGTATTCTGCGCGCAGCGAACTTCGTGGCCATTTTTAAGTGTGATATGTTCAGATCTGGGCTTTCGGCTAAACATAAAAGTTGAAGCTCTTTAAAATACCTTTCCAATGAATGTTTGCACGACTTCTGGCGAAGTCTGTAGCCACGGGAAAGTCTAAACGCAAATGTTCAATAAATCCTGTATGCAGAAACTGTGTTCTGTACGCAGCGGACTTCAAGTCCGATTTCAAATAGGATAATTTCAAATTTGGGTTGAGGCCTAAATACGAGAGTTGTAGATATCGGAAAGACCTTTCCATCGTGGGGTTACACGTCTTCACCGGATTCCTGTAGCTTCGGGAATCTCCGGTCGAAGTTGCTATCCAGATTCAGCCTGCACCTAAATTCTGGGTTTAATGGAAAATGGATTTTGATTCGGTGGAATTAATAATGCAAGACACTTGGCTTGGATGAATGATTAATCATTTGTTGCAGATTTCATATTATTAAATTGAGAAACAATATTATTTAAACGAACTGAATTGGTAGGAATTGAAAGATTGATAATTGTGCACTTCATGTTTATATTATGTCATTATCAAATGAAAAGTGTGATAAATCTTTATATGCGCATCATGTTTATATTACGTTGTCATCATTTGGAAAGTCATATGGATGAATAGATTATGATCATGGACATGTTTGATTAATGAAATGAGTCTTGTAGTCCAATACTTAGAGAGTCGTCTCCCTACGGGTAGTATCGTGAAGGGATGTAAGTGCGGTGTTGACCGTCACTTGTTTTGGTTGTCTTGAGATAAGGTGTGGATGGATGGTTGGGATGTGTTCTCGTGTTTACTTCCGAGGCCCCTTCCATGATATGTTGATGTGGTATTTGCATGTGGTATGAGTCGACACGCGGTGTCGTAATCCTGGGTTAAGGATAGTGTGGCAGGTCTACGGGCTCGCCAGTCGTCACACCGACGGGAGTTGACAGTTAGACTTGGTCGGTTTGGGCTGTGTCCTCGGTGTTCACGTCCCGAGGCCCCTCCGGCCATGTGAACGGTTGGGCTGTGTCCTCGTGCTTTCTTCTGAGGCCCCTTCCGGGTCACGCAAGGCCAGTTCGGCTGTGTTCTTGGTGCACATCTACCCAAGACCCCGCTGGGCCATAGTACGCATGGGCTCCGCTGTTGTGTTCTTAGCGCTGAGGCGTACGGAGGCCTAGGTGAAGTAGTGTGATACCCGCCTAGTAGTAGAAGTGCCCGTTCTACTGTCTCCGCCTGGCCACGGCGGCTGATGCCTGAGAGGTTAGCTACCTGCTCGAAAAGTGGGAACTATAGTCTGTGTCGACATAGCCATTGCATGGGTGTGCATGGGTGAGTCATTGCATAGCATTCATAGCATTTCATAACATTGCACAACAAGATCCTCATCATATAAGTTTGTATGGGCACTCCTATACGATGAGTTACTTTATGTAACCCGATCCTTAACTTATAAGTTTGTATGGGCATTCTTATAAGTTAAGTTACTTTCCTGCTGTAGATTTCCTTACACCTGTTGTTATATGATGATAGCTTGTAGAACTGCTAGATTATACATTATATTCATGTACCTTGCCACCTGCTTATACTCCTTTACTTGCATACTTGTTATATACTATACTCTTGTTCCTTTTCTCCGCCCAGTGCCGAGGAGTCACCGGGGGAGCGGAGGTGAAACCACTTAGTCGTTTCGACTAACGGTTGCTACGTCTTCCTTTTAGGAGGTCACACCGCAGGTAGAGCACCCGCAGACTACGCAGCAGGACAGCCAGGCCAGGACGACAAAGCCTGATGTGACGGTGCCGTCGATACCGTCGGTTACTGATGTTAGTATTTTGATTACTCTGATGTAGCCCGTTTGGGCAATGATTAGCTGTACTCTGATATTTTGTAGAAGCATGTTTAGCTTCTCATTATTGATGTTTTGGACATTATATATTACTTAGTGTGGATTTTGACATCTCTTGCTTATTTGTTTGGTTGGGTTGGCATTTATATTAATATGGTTGTAGCTGGCGGAATAGGCGTCTTGTGGTACAGGTTAGCACGTGTGCTAATGCTACCGCAAGGCGGCTGTTCCGGGCATAAGACTCCCCCTTCGTGCCGTGTTTTGGGATCCGGGAGGGGGGGTCTTACAAATGGTATCAGTTTGCCACGATCCTCAACTAAGGAAGTCATTCAACAATGGTGCCACCCCCGTTTGGTTAGTCAGTTTGGGGACAAACTGACTTAGCGGAAGCAGTGGTGTGCCCATATGTAATTCACATTAAGTTTGTCCAACTTCGACCTTAAGTTTAGCCAACCTGACCACAAATTTGTCGTGTATGTGTAGGTTCCACTGCATGTTGAGCCTATGGGGGGTACTCCTACCCCTCCCATACCCACTCAGTTCGAACAGTCTGAGTTGGGGCAGACGCTCACCGCCATTCTTGATGCTTTTAAGGCACAGCAGGCTCCGGTGCAACAACTGGCCCCGAGCTCCAACTGGCTGAGCACCTTCCGGGCTCTCTCCCCTCCCGTCTACCTTGGGACGGAGTCATCCGTACGTACAGAGGAATGGCTAAACACGATACAAGAGTTGTTGGCTGGTATCCGTTGCCCGGCCAACATGGCAGTGACATTGGCAGTGTCCGTCTTGGACTTACATGCGAAGAGGTGGTGGAAGTCCCTCATGGGCTCTACATTCCAAGGCCGGATCTACACTGAGATAAGTTGGAGTGAATTCTCGGGTGTTTTCTTGGAGCACTTTATCCCTACATCGGCCCGAGATGAGCTTGAGCAGAGGTTCCTTCTACTAAAGCAGGGATCAAAGTCGGTTACAGAATACCAGCGGGAATTCCAGCATCTCGCAAGGTTTGCGGATTCTTATGAGTTGGATGACAGAGGTTATGCCAAGCTCTTCTATAAAGGGCTACGAGATCCCCTAAGGCAGTCCCTTTTGTTTATAGCGGATGGTAGCTTGGCGGAGATCATTGATATGGCAAAAAGATTGGAGGCAGACCACTTGGGATGTAGTAAGAGGCCTGCGGAGGACGTGATGGAAGCCGGCCCAAGCAATAGAAGGAGACGGTACTTCAGAGGAGGAAGAGGTTATCAAAGAGGTGGAGGGCGTGTCCACCGAAACTATAGGGTGGAGCATCCAGTTCCGCAGCCGCCTGCGTTGCCTCCACCCCCACAGCCTCAGCGATTTCAACAACCTGAAGGGCGTCGTGGTCTGGTGTGCTTCGAATGCAACCATCCGGGCCACATCCGACATTTTTGCCCGCAGCTATATGGGAACACCCCTCCTGCTCTCCCTCCTGCTCTCCCTCCTGCTCTCCCTCCTGCTCTCCCTCCTGCAGCTCCACGAGGGCAGGGATATATGCGTGGTCGAGGACGAGGACCGCTAAGAGGAAACCCCGACCGGTCCGGGATCAGGTGTACGCGCTTGACATGGCGCAGGAACAGAACCCACAAGATGTGATTGCAGGTATGATTTAATTAATTTACATATTTGCATGGTCTAACTTGAATTGATTAGAACTTACTAGCCACTAGCAATAAGTTTTGGTTGTTGGTACTTAGGCACCGTTATTATTGGCGGGAAGACAGCCTATGCGCTGTTCGATACCGGTGCCTCACACTCCTTTGTGTCCGAGGATTTCATAAAGGACGTGGAGGATGTACAGTACTTCACTGGCATAGCCCGACGTGTACGCCTTCCGGATGGCTCGGAGATGATCGCAACCATCAAGTGCGAGTTGGAGTTATTTATTGATGGGAAGGCCTTTGATACGCCAGCCACGGCTCTGAGAATGCCGGAGTTTGACATCATTTTGGGCATGGTATGGCTGGATTGGCACTTCGCGAGGATCGACTGCGTGGAGAAGCGAATCTATTTGAGACATGGAGACTCTGACGTCATCTTCCAAGGTATTGGCTTCGCGCCTCGCATGATGTTATCTTCCGTCCAGTTTGTAAAAGCTCATATGAAGGGGGAGGAGGTCTTCATGATCTGGTTCGAGTTGAAGGAGGAAGCGTTGGAATTAAAGGATGTACGGGTTGTGCGGGATTTTCCCGAGGTATTTCCTGAGAAGCTACCAGGATTACCTCCGCATAGAGGGTTGACTTCCAGATCAATCTAGTACCAGGTGCCAAGCCTGTATCCAAGGCTCCGTACAGAATGGCTCCAAAAGAACTCGCGGAGTTTAGAGTTCAATTGCAAGAACTGGTGGATTCAGGGTTCGTTCGCCCCAGTTCATCACCATGGGGAGCCCCTGTGCTGTTCGTAAAGAAGAAGGATGGAACCCTGCGATTGTGCATAGATTATTGGGAACTCAATCGGTTGACGGTGCGGAACACTTATCCCCTACCTCGGATCGATGAGTTGTTCGATCAACTAGTGGGAGCACATTGGTTTTCTAAATTGGATTTGCGCTCCGGATACTATCAGTTGAGGATACACGAAGGGGACATCCAGAAAACGACCTTTAGTTTGAGATATGGTTTGTATGAGTTCACAGTAATGCTGTTTGGGCTCACAAATGCCCCTTCGGCCTTCATGAGCTTGATGAACAAGGTGTTTGAACCGTATTTGGACATCTTCATCATTGTTTTCATCGATGACATCTTGGTCTACTCAAAGACAGAGGAGGAGCATGTCGAGCACCTGACCTTGGTTTTGAAGAAATTGAAGGAGCATGCCTTGTATGCCAAGTTTAGCAAGTGTGAATTCTGGCTTAAGGAGGTTGCCTTCTTGGGGCATGTGATCAGTGGTGCAGGATTAGCGGTGGATCCAGCAAAGGTGCGAGCCGTGAAGGAGTGGTCACCCTTGAAGTCGGCGGCCGATGTACGAAGCTTTCTTGGACTTGCTGGGTACTACCGCAAGTTCGTGAAAGGATTTTCCAAGATTGCCCTTCCTCTTACCTCCTTGACGAAGAAGGGCGTGCCATTTGAGTGGACACCTCAATGTGAAGCGGCATTTCAAGAGCTGAAGGATAGGCTTACCTCCGCCCCCATCCTTGCACTTACGTCGGGGAAGGAAGGATTCCAAGTTTACACGGACGCATCATATCAAGGGATGGGAGCGGTATTGAAGCAGCACGGGCACGTGATCGCATATGCTTCAAGACAGTTAAAGAAACATGAAATTAATTACCCGGTCCTTGATTTGGAGTTGGGAGCAGTGGTGTTCGCTTTGAAGGTTTGGAGGCATTACCTATATGGCGTACACTGCGAGATCTTTTCCGATCACAAGAACTTGAAGTATGTCCATACTCAGAAGGAGTTGAACCTGAGACAACGGCGGTGGTTGGAATTTCTATGCGACTATGTGTTCACCATGAACTACCACCCCGGGAAAGCGAACTCGGTAGCCGATGCCTTGAGTAGAAAAGCGCCAGGCTCTAGCCCAGAGTCTCAGTTGATGAGTATGGAGTTGGCTCGGATGATCGAGGAGATGAAAATTACTCTAGTATTCAAGGCTCCTTCGGCAGAGTATGCGGAGTATTTGGCCAACATGAGCATAGTTTGTGATATCCGAGACCGGATTCGGGTGGAGCAAGGAATGGATGCGGCCTTGGCCCCGGCAATCAAGGCAATTGAAGATGGGGCCACCGATGAGTACACACTCAAAGACGGCCTCGTTTATTTTCGTGGCCGTCTCTATATTCCAAGGGCGGCAAAATTCGAGAGGATATCTTGAGAGAGGCACATTCCTCTCAATATTCAGTGCACCCGGGTATTGCTAAGATGTACGCCGGATTGCGAAAGACCATGTGTTGGCCGGGAATGAAGAAGGATGTTCGCTATTATGTTACACATTGCGAAGCTTGCCAAAGAGTGAAGGCTGAATGCATTAGTCCCGGTGGTTTGTTGCAGTCGCTGCCCATCCCCGAATGGAAGTTCGAGGATATCTCCATGGACTTCGTTCATGGGTTACCCCGTTCCCGCTCCGGGAATGATTCAGTGTGGGTTATTGTTGATCGACTAACAAAGGTGACCCGGTTCATTCCAATGAAGAAGGAAGCACACGTGGATGTTTTGGTACGCCTTTTTGTGGAGCAATTTGTACGGTATCATGGCGTGCCCAAGACAATTGTTTCGGATCGGGATGGTCGGTTTACATCCAATGAGTGGAAGGCGGTACAGGCGTATTTGGGCTCGCGCCTAACCTTTAGTACTGCATTCCACCCACAGACGGACGGGCAGTCTGAAAGGACCATCAGGACACTGGAAGATTTATTGAGGTTATGTGTGCTAGACAGAGGAGAGACATGGGAAAGGCTCTTGCCACTAGTGGAATTCTCCTATAATAATAGCCATCAGGCGAGCATCGGCATGGCGCCCCATGAAGCCTTTATGGAAGAAGGTGCAGGACTCCCTTGTCTTGGGTGCAAGATGAAGATCCGAAGGCATTAGGAAACGAATACATAGATGATATCGATGCGGCGGTCAGATTGATACAGGATCGCATGTTGGAGGCTCAAAGTCGACAGGCGAAATATTACAATAAAAAAGCACCGGATGGTGGAGTTCCAAGTGGGCGAAAAAAGTGTTTCTCAAGATTCGGCCGATGCATGGTGTGTCGCGGGTACGTGGGGTGAAAAGCTCAGCCCAAGATATGTTGGGCCTTATATTATACTAGAAAGGATCGGCCCGTTGGCCTATCGGTTGAGTTACTGTTGAAATTTGTGAAGTGGAAGTGGGTGACGGGACAGGCCGCGCGGCCTGTGGCGGACAGCCTTGGCGGACTGGGCGGACTGGGCGGACTGAGGTTTGCGGCCTGGTGAAAAGTCGGTGGAAGCCGGCTGTGTTCTGAGCGGGTTGTTGCATGGAGTCCGCGGTTGGTGCGGCCTGGTATCTGCGGATAGAGAGGCTTGCGGACTGGTGCTTTGCTCAGTGGTCGCGGGTGCAAGCTTGTGCTGAAAGGCGGGTTGGCTCTTGTCCGCGGGAAAGCTTGCGGACTGATGTGTCCGCGGTATTGGCTGTTGCGGACTAAGCTTAGAGCTTGGCTGAGGCCTTGTCGAGCTCTGGTGGCACAGCAGGGAGTTGCTGTGGAGATCGTTGTGGCGGCCTGGTTTTGGAGTCCGGGATTAGATCGCTGTGATAGGGCAGGAGTGCGAGGAGCTCGCGGACTGTGGCGGTCTGCGCTGTGGTGTTTTGGCGGACGGGGTTTTGCGTCCCCAAGCTCGCATTAGCCCTTATGGTTTTGGGCTTGGTTACACTTGGTGCCGAGTTCAGTGTGTCCGCCGTATCCGCCGAGTCCGCTGTGACCGGGCGGTCTGTCTTTAGCTGCCTTTGGTCGTGGACTTGTGGCGGATTGAGGTGTGAGTCTTGCGGACTGCCTCGGGTTGGTGCGGACAGCCATTGAAGGGGTTTGCTGTCCTGAAGCGGTTGGAGCTTTGCGGGCTGATGCCTTGTCCGCTTAGCTTAGGCGGACTGGAGAGGGTTCGTCAATGGTTGCCTTGCTCCTGGCGGTTTTCCTTGGTGACCGGCTAAGTCCACGCGGACTCAGCGGACGGTGGTTTGTATTCGCGCGGGCTGGGGCGGTGTCGCTATCTCTTGGGCGGTGACCACACTCCTCACCCGGCCTATAAATAGGACCCCCCTGGCACATCTACAGTAACTTGAGTGAACAGTAAGTTGGGGTGTGCGAAGTGCTGCGGTCTGTGTTTGCCAGTCCGCACGGATTGTTTCAGGCTGACGGTTTGTTGTGTGCAGGTCGCGCGGATAACTTCAAGGAGCCAGGAGTGTGGCTGTGACTTCGGTCAAGTGGTTGGAAGTGTGCGGTCTCTGCGGACTCAGCAGGAGGTCGCTCTGCGGCTTGTCAGTTCTGTTTCATCTTTGCCAGCTTCAATAACCTGTCCGCCAGCTTCAGGCGGGTAGGGGTGTTCCTCAGTTCGGGTTCAGCAGAAGGCGAATAACGGTGTGTCCGCGCGGCCTCGCGGCTTCGGCGGACTCCGTGGTATTCGGCGGATTGCAGCATAGTTCGGGCGCTGCGGCGACCTCGGCGACCTCGCGGTCTCGGCGGACTCGGGTTCTGTCCGCCCGGCTTGTTTTTTGGTGCTTCTGTTTTTTCAGCTGTTATACTAGCGAAATCATGTCTCGCTATGTATGCCTCGCATTGTAAAGAAGTGAATGAATAAGAGACCTGCTTGTGCTTCCATTGTTTGTTGTGATTTACCTTTGTTCCTCTAGTCCTTGGTTTCCGCTGGTTCAACGTGCGAACTGGGTAGTTCCGAAGATATTAATTTGGCATTTGGGCTATCTTGCTGACCACGTTGAGAAAATTTAACATGGTATCAAAGCGAGGTTGCTGAGGTTCAGTTGCGTGAGCGGAAGTCAGCCAGTGTTGTTACTCTGTGATTGAGTGGTGATCAACCTGTGTTGTTGCTCGGAGCTGCTGAAAGGTTGCCAACAGGTGTTGCAATGGAAGGGAGCTTAGCAAGAGATCTGGGCATTGAACTCTTAACGCCGACTAACTTCAAGAAGTGGAAGTCGTGCATGAAGAGTTATCTTCTTGGCGAGGAGCTGTGGGATGTCGTTGGTGGAGACGACAGGCAGGAAGTCACTGCTGCTTTCGGTACTGCTGAGCAGGTGAGGCTCTGGAGAAGAACAAATGCTAAGGCGGAGTTCGTTCTGAAGAGAGCCGTGTCTCCGGAACTGTTTGATCACATCATTGGATGTGAGTCGGCTGCTGATATTTGGACAACCATTGATGAGTTGTTCAATAGGAAGAATGTGGCGCGGCTTCAGTTCCTGGAGAATGAGTTGGCCAGGGCAACTCAGGGAGACCTTTCCATCTCCAAGTACTTCTTAAAGATGAAGAGCTTGTGTGCTGAGCTGTCGGCACTGGATCCTGATGAGCCTATCTCTGAGGCAAAGATGAAAAGGCACATTATCCGCGGCTTGCGGAAGGAGTATGTGGCCTTTGTCACATCTGTTCAAGGGTGGGCTACTCAGCCGTCGTTGCTGGAGCTGGAGAATCTGCTTGCCTCGCAGGAGAGCTTAGCAAGGCAGATGGCTGGAGTGAACCTGAATCAGGAAGGCAGCGAAGCTCTCTTCTCAGGAAAGAAGAAAGGATGGGAAGGGAAGAAGAAGAAGGTGCAGGCCGCTGTTGAGAAGGAGACTTCAACTTCATATCCGTCCGGAGAGGAGCAATGCTCCTAAGGACTGGAAGAAGAATCTGAAGTGCTACCGGTGTCATCAGCGTGGGCACTTCAAGCGGGACTGCAAGGTCAAACTGCAGCCTGGGCATGCTGCGGGAAAGGAGGAAGCTTGTTCGAGAAGTGAAGAAGCAGAATGGGGCGGAGCTTTCTTGACGGGCACTTGTGTCCGGGCCTTGTCTGCTGAGGACTTCAACGGCGAGTGGATCGTGGACTCCGGGTGTGGTCATCACCTCACCGGAGACAAATCGAAGTTCACCTCCATGCAGGCTTACTCAGGTAATGAAGCTATTATCACTGCTGATAATACTGTTTATGCAGTAGAGAAAGAGGGGGTCGTGTCATTGGGTAGTGATCAGGGGCCACTTACGTTAAGGAGTGTGTATCACGTACCGGGCATGAAGAAGAACCTCTTCTCGGTGACCAATGCGGTGGACGCTGGGTATCACGTTCTGTTTGGGCCAACAGACGTGAGGTTCCTTCGCAACGTATCAGCGGTGAAGGCTGATGTTGCTCATGTTGGGAGAAGGGTGAAGAGCTTGTATGTTCTTTCCACCAGTGCTTATGTTGATAGAATGAGGGCCAATGATAGTGCGGCTATCTGGCATGAGAGGCTGGGGCATGTTGGCATGGACAAGCTAAAGGCAATGGCGAGTAGAAGTCTGGTGAGGGGGTTGCCGAAGTTGTCCTCCTTTGGTGATGGGCATGTTTGTGCGGGCTGTCAATACGGTAAGGCACATCGCCTTCCGTTTGATAAATCACAAACAAGGAGCAAGAAACCATTGGAGTGTATTCATGGCGACCTGATGGGACCGACGGTTACTGCCAGCCTTGGTGGAAGCAGATACATGCTTGTCTTGGTTGATGACTACTCAAGGTATACTTGGGTGTACTTCTTAAAGGAGAAGTCGGAAGCCTTCCGTTTGTTCGTGGAGTTCAAGGAGTTGGTAGAAGGCCGGCTTGGCTTGCGGATTAAGAAGTTTAGAACTGATAACGGGGGGGAGTTTGTCTCTTCCGAGTTTTCTAACTTCTGCAGGAAGCACGGGATCCAACGGGAGCTTACTTGTGCTCACACTCCACAACAAAATGGGGTAGCGGAGCGGAAGATCCGTCATTTGACGGAAACCTGCAAATGCTGGCTGCATGCGAAAGATATCCCAAGGTCCTTTTGGGCGGAGGGAATGTCTTGTGCTGCTTATGTTATCAACCGGATGCCACTCAGCCCTATCAACATGAAGACTCCTATTGAGCTGTTGCTGAAGGAGAAGCCGAGTGTTGAACACCTTAGGGTGTTCGGTTCAACTTGCTACGTGCATGTCCCGGATGCTTCACGGACAAAGCTGGATGCGAAGGCAAGGAAACTTGTCTTTGTTGGCTATGATGAGCGGAAGAAGGGATGGAAGTGCATGGACCCTGTGACGAAGAAGTTCGTGGTGTCAAGAGACGTTGTCTTTGACGAGCTGACGTCATATGGAGGTGGCTCGGTGGAGCTAATCGGAAGTAGCAAGGATGATGAAGCACCGGTGGAGGCTGCTGAAGGCTTGGAAGAGGAGCTTGCTGTTTCACCAGCAGCTCCTGTTGCTTCGAATTCCGAGGCTGAGCCTTCTGGCTCAGGAAGCAGGGGGAGCACTGCTCAATGCTTGCCCCAGGTAGGAGTGGAGCCCGAAGAAGCAACGGAAGCCGTGAGCAAGGAGCCGTGTCTTCGGAGATCGAAGAGGGTGGTTAAGCCACCGGCTCGGTACTGTGATGGGAATGCAGTGAGCTTTGTCTCCTGCTTCTTTGCAGGTCCTCTGGATGAGCGAGAGCCTGCAAACTTCAACGAGGCCACTGGAGTGAAGGAGTGGGATGATGCCATGAAGGAAGAGATTGATGCTCTGAAGAAGAATGAAACCTGGGACCTTGTGCCCAAGGTTGATGGCGTTACTCCGGTTACTTGCAAGTGGGTGTATAAGTTGAAGAAGAAGGCTGATGGGAGCATTGATCGGTTCAAGGCTCGCCTGGTCGCTAGAGGATTCTCACAGCAGTATGGAGAAGACTATGAGGAGACATTCAGTCCAGTTGCGAAGATGACTTCTGTA
Organism: Platanthera guangdongensis; assembly: GCA_039583875.1. Taxonomy (NCBI): domain Eukaryota; kingdom Viridiplantae; phylum Streptophyta; class Magnoliopsida; order Asparagales; family Orchidaceae; genus Platanthera; species Platanthera guangdongensis. The sequence continues at coordinate 208,968 of JBBWWR010000194.1, read as the reverse complement.
AGAGTGGTGATCGCCTTGGCTGCTAGCAAGGGATGGAGGTTGTGGCAACTCGATGTGAAGAATGCCTTTCTTTACGGAGAGATTGACAAGGACATCTTCATGGATCAGCCGCTTGGTTTTGTCTCTGAGAAGCATCCGGACTATGTCTGCAAACTCAGGAAGGCTCTCTATGGGTTGAAGCAAGCTCCTCGAGCGTGGTATGGGAAGATTGCAGAGTACTTGCAATTCTGTGGATACCTGGCTTCTAACTCGGATTCAAGCTTGTTCGTCAAGAAGAAGGGAGAGCTACGAGTCTTGGTCTTGCTGTATGTGGATGACATGATCATCACAGGGAACTCGGAGGAGGAAGTAGCAAGGCTCAGGGCAGAGCTTGCTATACGCTTCGAGATGAAAGACTTGGGAGAGTTGCATCACTTTCTTGGTCTGGAAGTGGAGAGGAAGGAGTGCGGGGTTCTCATTAGCCAGAAAGGGTATGCTGATCGCATTGTGAAGCGGTTTGGCATGGGCGAAGGGAAGAAGTGCTCTACTCCACTGGAATCTGGGCTGAAGCTTCGACGGGATGAGGGAAGGGTTCTTCATGATCCCTTGGTGTTCAGGGCTCTTGTTGGGAGCTTGATTTACCTGACGATTACAAGGCCGGATATCGCTTATGCTGTTGGCCGAGTAAGTCGGTATATGGCTGAACCAAGGCAATCTCATCTAGTGGCGGCGAAGGGAATTCTGAAGTATGTCAAGGCTTCTTCTGACATGGGACTACCTCTATAGAAGGGACGCGGAGGTTTGCGTTGCTCGGGTACACGGATGCTGACTATGGCGGTGATTCGGATGATCGAAGGTCTACTTCAGGTTATGTGTTCACTTGCGGATCAGCTAGCATCTCGTGGTGTAGCAAGAAGCAGGACTCGGTGTCGGTTTCAACCACGGAGGCGGAGTATAAGGCTTCGGCCTTGGCTGCTCGGGAAGCCGTTTGGTTGAGGAGGCTTATAGAGGATGTTCATGAAGAAGTGCAAGGGCCTACTTTACTCCGGGGTGACAATGAGAGTGCTCTCAAACTGGTTAACAATCCAGTGTGTCACGCCAGGACCAAGCATATAGAGATTGATCACCACTTCATCAGGGAAAAGGTGTTGGAGGGGTCTCTGCTGGTCGGGCATGTTCGGAGTGAGGATAATCTTGCTGACATCTTCACGAAGCCACTGTCGAAGGGGCCCTTTGAACGCTTGCGCAGCTTGCTGGGCTTGGTCACCACTTCTCACTTCAAGGGGGAGTGTTGAAATTTGTGAAGTGGAAGTGGGTGACGGGACAGGCCGCGCGGCCTGTGGCGGACAGCCTTGGCGGACTGGGCGGACTGGGCGGACTGAGGTTTGCGGCCTGGTGAAAAGTCTGGTGGAAGCCGGCTGTGTTCTGAGCGGGTTGTTGCATGGAGTCCGCGGTTTGGTGCGGCCTGGTATCTGCGGATAGAGAGGCTTGCGGACTGGTGCTTTGCTCAGTGGTCGCGGGTGCAAGCTTGTGCTGAAAGGCGGGTTGGCTCTTGTCCGCGGGAAGCTTGCGGACTGATGTGTCCGCGGTATTGGCTGTTGCGGACTAAGCTTAGAGCTTGGCTGAGGCCTTGTCGAGCTCTGGTGGCACAGCAGGGAGTTGCTGTGGAGATCGTTGTGGCGGCCTAGTTTTGGAGTCCGGGATTAGATCGCTGTGATAGGGCAGGAGTGCGAGGAGCTCGCGGACTGTGGCGGTCTGCGCTGTGGTGTTTTGGCGGACTGGGGTTTTGCGTCCGCCAAGCTCGCATTAGCCCCTTATGGCTTTGGGCTTGGTTACACTTGGTGCCGAGTTCAGTGTGTCCGCCGTATCCGCCGAGTCCGCTGTGACCGGGCGGTCTGTCTTTAGCTGCCTTTGGTCGTGGACTTGTGGCGGATTGAGGTGTGAGTCTTGCGGACTGCCTCGGGTTGGCGCGGACAGCCATTGAAGGGGGTTTGCTGTCCTGAAGCGGTTGGAGCTTTGCGGGCTGATGCCTTGTCCGCTTAGCTTAGGCGGACTGGAGAGGGTTCGTCAATGGTTGCCTTGCTCCTGGCGGTTTTCCTTGGTGACCGGCTAAGTCCACGCGGACTCAGCGGACGGTGGTTTGTATTCGCGCGGGCTGGGGCTGTGTCGCTATCTCTTGGGCGGTGACCACACTCCTCACCCGGCCTATAAATAGGACCCCCCTGGCACATCTACAGTAACTTGAGTGAACAGTAAGTTGGGGTGTGCGAAGTGCTGCGGTCTGTGTTTGCCAGTCCGCACGGATTGTTTCAGGCTGACGGTTTGTTGTGTGCAGGTCGCGCGGATAACTTCAAGGAGCCAGGAGTGTGGCTGTGACTTCGGTCAAGTGCTTGGAAGTGTGCGGTCTCTGCGGACTCAGCAGGAGGTCGCTCTGCGGCTTGTCAGTTCTGTTTCATCTTTGCCAGCTTCAATAACCTGTCCGCCAGCTTCAGGCGGGTAGGGGTGTTCCTCAGTTCGGGTTCAGCAGAAGGCGAATAACGTTGTGTCCGCGCGGCCTCGCTGCTTCGGCGGACTCCGTGGTATTCGGCGGATTGCAGCATAGTTCGGGCGGCTGCGGCGACCTCGGCGACCTTGCGGTCTCGGCGGACTCGGGTTCTGTCCGCCCGGCTTGTTTTTTGGTGCTTCTGTTTTTCAGCTGTTATACTAGCGAAATCATGTCTCGCTATGTATGCCTCGCATTGTAAAGAAGTGAATGAATAAGAGACATGCTTGTGCTTCCATTGTTTGTTGTGATTTACCTTTGTTCCTTTAGTCCTTGGTTTCCGCTGGTTCAACGTGCGAACTGGGTAGTTCCGAAGATATTAATTTGGCGTTTGGGCTATCTTGCTGACCACGTTGAGAAAATTTAACAGTTACCACCAGAACTAGAAAATCTCCACGACGTGTTCCATGTGTCGTCGCTTCGAAAAGCACTGTTGCGGCCCGACCAGTATATTCCCACTACTGATGGTGCAGTGGCATCAGATAGGTCTGTGCGACTAGAGCCGGTGCGGATTGTTGACAGCGAGACAAGAACTTTGCGACGCAAAAGTGTACCCTTGGTGAAGGTACTATGGTCGAATCATGGGAAAGAGGAGTACACATGGGAGCCAATGGATTTGATGCAGCAACGCTACCCGAAGTTATTTGCTCCAGGTAATCTTATTTAAAAGAATATGTTAAATTTCCTGTTATGCATTTCCCCCTCAGCCTAAGCCTGATTTCGGGGACGAAATCTTTTATTTTGTTTATAGGATTTGTAACGTCCCGAATCGTTCTTTTGAGTCAGGAGGGTTGACTCGAGTCTTGAGAAGTGCAGGGAATTGGACTGCACTTGTGGAGAAGTGGAGAAATCAGTGCAGAGAGACACAGGTAGTGACACGGGTAGTGACACGGGTAGTGACGAGTGACACGGGTATCGACACGGGCGTGTCCCTACCCGTGTGTGTCGAGTTACACTCGACACGCCGTGTCGAGTCTGACGAGCTGTGTCGACATCATGTGACACGGGTAGCGACACGGCAGTGTCCCTACCCGTGTGTGTCGAGTTACACTCGACACGCCGTGTCGAGTCTGATGAGCTGTGTCGACATCATGTGACACGGGTAGCAACACGGCCGTGTCCCTACCCGTGTGTGTCGAGTCGCACTCGACACGCCGTGTCGAGTCTGGCGAGTTGTGTCGACATCATGTGACACGGGTAGCGACACGGCCGTGTCCCTACCCGTGTGTGCCGAGTCGACAATTTTTGATAGATCGTCGAGATGCAACCCGAGAAGGACACGACCAAGGACACGGCCAGGAACACGGCCGTGTCAAATATTGAACCGACATGGAAACTGTCGTTGCCGCTTCGCCAGGAAGGACACGGGTAAGGACACGGCCGTGTCCCTACCGTGTCACCTTTTATATATAAGGGGGACAGAAAACCCTAGCCGTTTTCTTGCTCATTTCATCCCCAAATTCCTCTGAGAACTCCTAGTGAGAGGAAAAACTGCTGGAGCAAGTTCTACCGGAGGAGATCCGCCATCGTCGTGAAAGAGAAGATGCCGCCAAGGAGAACTACGAGATCCATGGCCGGAAATGGTGGTACCGCTGGAGCCAATGTGAGTTTCCTACCCTCTCCCTAGGTGCTAGATCTATAGTTATTTTCCTAGGAGAGACATCGGCTCAAAAGAGTCTTGATGGAGAGAAGAAGTCTTCTAGGTTTGGCCATGCTAGGACTTGTGTTCTAGATTTTAGATCTCTTCAACCACCCTCTTATTCTATGTGATGATGGAGGATGGTTTCGTGAAGAGTTTTGGCCTCAAGAGGTTGAATAAGGGTGGAGGAAATTCTGGAATGATTTGGGATAATCGCATTGAGGAGGAAGATGAACCGATGCCGTTCATGCCGCCTTAAGATGCGCGCAGAATCTGTATTCTGCGCGCAGCGAACTTCGTGGCATTTTTAAGTGTGATATGGTCAGATCTGGGCTTTCGGCTAAACATGAAAGTTGAAGCCCTTGAAAATATCGTTCCAATGAATGGTTGCACGACCTTTGGCGAAGTCTGTAGCCACGGAAAAGTCTAAACGAAAATGTTCAATAAATCCTGTATGCAGAAACTGTGTTCTGTACGCAGCGGACTTCAAGTCCGATTTCAAATAGGATAATATCAAATCTGAGTTGAGGCCTGAATACTAGAGTTGTAGATCTCGGAAAGACCTTTCCATCGTGGGGTTACACGTCTTCACCGGATTCCTGTAGCTTCGGGAATCTCCGGTCGAAGTTGCTGTCTAGATTCAGCCTGCACCTAAATTCTGGGTTTAATGGAAAATGGATTTTGATTCGGTGGAATTAATAATGCAAGACACTTGGCTTGGATGAATGATTAATCATTTGTTGCAGATTTCATATTATCAAATTGAGAAACAATATTATTTAAACGAACTGAATTGGTAGGAATTGAAAGATTGATAATTGTGCACTTCATGTTTATATTATGACATTATCAAATGAAAAGTGTGATAGATCTTTATATGCGCATCATGTTTATATTACATTGTCATCATTTGGAAGGTCATATGGATGAATAGATTATGATCATGGACATGTTTGATTAATGAAATGAGTCTTGTAGTCCAATACTTAGAGAGTCGTCTCCCTACGGGTAGTATCGTGAAGGGATGTAAGTGCGGTGTTGACCGTCACTTGTTTTGGTTGTCTTGAGATAAGGTGTGGATGGATGGTTGGGCTGTGTTCTCGTGTTTACTTCCGAGGCCCCTTCCATGATATGTTGATGTGGTATTTGCATGTGGTGTGAGTCGACACGCGGTGTCGTAATCCTGGGTTAAGGATAGTGTGGCAGGTCTACGGGCTCGCCAGTCGTCACACCGACGGGAGTTGACATTTAGACTTGGTCGGTTTGGGCTGTGTCCTCGGTGTTCACGTCCCGAGGCCCCTCCGGCCATGTGAACGGTTGGGCTGTGTCCTCGTGCTTTCTTCCGAGGCACCTTCCGGGTCACGCAAGGCCAGTTCGGGCTGTGTTCTTGGTGCACATCTACCCAAGACCCCGCTGGGCCATAGTACGCATGGGCTCCGCTGTTGTGTTCTTAGCGTTGAGGCGTACGGAGGTCCTAGGTGAAGTAGTGTGATACCCGCCTAGTAGTAGAAGTGCCCGTTCTACTGTCTCCGCCTGGCCACGGCGGCTGATGCCTGAGAGGTTAGCTACCTGCTCGAAAAGTGGGAACTATAGTCTGTGTCCGACATAGCAATTGCATGGGTGTGCATGGGTGAGTCATTGCATAGCATTCATAGCATTTCATAACATTGCAGAACAAGATCCTCATCGTATAAGTTTGTATGGGTACTCCTATACGATGAGTTACTTTATGTAACCCGATCCTTAACTTATAAGTTTGTATGGGCATTCTTATAAGTTAAGTTACTTTCCTGCTGTATATTTCCTTACACCTGTTGTTATATGATGATAGCTTGTAGAACTGCTACATTATACATTATATTCATGTACCTTGCCACCTGCTTATACTCCTTTACTTGCATACTTGTTATATACTATACTCTTGTTCCTTTTCTCCGCCCGGTGCCGAGGAGTCACCGGGGGAGCGGATGTGAAACCACTTAGTCGTTTCGACTAACGGTTGCTACGTCTTCCTTTTTAGGAGGTCACACCGCAGGTAGAGCAGCCGCAGACTACGCAGCAGGACAGCCAGGCCAGGACGACAGGGCCTGATGTGACGGTGCCATCGATACCGTCGGTTACTGATGTTAGTATTTTGATTACTCTGATGTAGCCCGTTTGGGCAATGATTAGCTGTACTCTGATATTTTGTAGAAGCATGTTTAGCTTCTCATTATTGATGTTTTGGACATTATATATTACTTAGTGTGGATTTTGACTTCTCTTGCTTATTTGTTTGGTTGGGTGGCATTTATATTGATATGGTTGTAGCCGGCGGAATAGGCGTCTTGTGGTACAGGTTAGCCCGTGTGCTAATGCTACCGCAAGGCGGCTGTTCCGGCATAAGACTCCCCCTTCGTGCCGTGTTTTGTGGATCCGGGAGGGGGGTCTTACAGGTCATGCGCCATATTCGTGTTCATTGATTCCTCTTTTCTGCAGTCCTGTCTGGGGTAATCGTACGACCATTGGACTTAGTGTGCACGACCACTGGTCGTGCGCCACTGCTTGTGCGCGTTATCCTAGTTCTTCTTCCTAATCTGCCATGCTAGTGCGCACGATCACCGGACATAGTGCGCACGATCACCGGACATAGTGCGCACGACCACTGGTCGTGCGCCTGTGATCGTGCGCATTGTTCATTTCTGCTTTGTATAAATAGTGCAAGTCTCGCCCTAATTCACAGAGAATCTGGAGCTCGACATTTCTCTGCCGTTTTCCACCTTCTCCGCTGTTTTTCATCATCTTCCACCCTAGGGAGGTGCTCCGGGCAAGCTTTCACCGCCAAATCCAAGCCGGAGCTTCCTCTCGGCCTCCTCCATCATCTCTTGGGTTCATTTCAAGCTTCAACGCCATAGCCATCAAGCAAAGGGAAGCTTGCAACTTTCGTCCGCTATCGTGAGACGAAGAAGACGGGCCATTGGAAGGTGGTGACAGCCCTTCTCTACCAGGGACGCAGTTGAGGACCGAGCTTGGACGCGGATTGACAACCCGACGATTCCAACCGTGAATCCTCAACAAGACTTCGGATTCGGTCGATCTCTTGACTTGTCTTCTTTTATTATTGTAAACTTTACTTATAGATGATGTATGCTTAGTTTGTAAAACGTTTATATACAATCATGTCTATGTGATTTTGTATGTTTTCGTTATTTACTTGAGGTGTGCCATAGTGCATCCACCATCCACCCTTGCCGCACTAGCAATTGCTAGTGGCGTGCGTAGCGAAGAGGTGCTCACGACCCTCATTCCGCCGTTCACACCACCTCATCCGCAAGCCTACTCATCCATCCGCCCAACGATTCGGTGCATAGCGGCCCGACTAGTTTTCCATCCCGCCTTGCGAAGCATCGCATAGCGGCGTTGCATAGGAGTAGTTGATAGTGTTTTATTTTCTTTGTCCGCAATATCAAAACCGCCCTTAGTTAACTCCGACCTAAGGACTTCAATCTCAAGTCCTCCTCGAAATTAACTCCACCTTACTGTGTTCCTTGAGAGATCGATACTTGGGAAAACTCGCTCATTTTATATTACTTGTTCGACCGGTTCACTGCCGTGATCTTTAGCATCAAGTTTTTGGCGTCGTTGCCGGGGAACACAGTCGTGTGAGTTTTTGGAGAGGGAGATAATAGATTGAAGCCCTTTTCCATTTATGCATATCATTTTTTTTCTTATTTGCTTTGGTTATTAGAATTTTTATTTTTCTTATTTCTTTTTGCCCTTTTCGGATTTTTGATTTAGATAGCAGATTCGTTCTATTTTTATTTTAGCTGTGTAGCACTTTTTTAGCAATTATTTTTGTTCGCGATGGATCTTGATGCTGAGTGCCGTCTACTTGACACTTTGCGCTGATCCATCGATGCCATTGTTGTTATGAATTCCGAGCATTGCATTCGGTGTTTGTTATGTCAAGATGTGGGCCACATGTTGAAGGATTGCCCTCATTTTTGCAAGCCTTCTCCCTCTGAGGGCGTCTGCACAACAACCTCCTGTTCGCAAAGGCTGTTGTGGACAGGCCTACGACGGTGTTGTCTAGCCCTGACACTGACATAGTACACCTTGCTCATTCTTTACCCGTTGAGATTACTGAAGAATCTCTGGCCGCATACAGCTATTTCATGGGTCCCTCGATCCATTTTTACGAGCTTCCCTTGAGTGATGACGATCACTCTGGTGTTAGCCAAGAAAAGAGGAGCAGGAACTCATGGACTCTCCTGTATGGGACAATGAGATTGTTCCGGTCGTCGACGGGGTGGCGTCAGCGAATGATTTTGCGATGGGGCATGCTCATTCTATGCTTGATTTTGAGAGCAGCCTTGCCCCTCTGCAATTTTTGCGGGATTGTGCTAGTCCTCTATCTTGTGAGTCGGTTGATGATGCCGTAATTGTGGATGATTCGGTGCCCGAGGTTGCGCTGAAGTGGGATGATGATTCCTCTATCTCTGACGGAGACGGTGGATCTTCGGAACACTTTTACGCACCCCGATGGGATGAGGAATATCCTCTTTCTGATGCGGAGGTTTGCACCTCCTTATTGGATTGGGCGGTCCCTCTTACCATTGCGGACCTCGAGTTCTCGGATTCCCTCGGTACGAATCGTATGATACCGACGATGATCTCTGCTTGGATCCTGCTGAGAGTGATACCGGGATCACTCTCCCATTTTATGATTATTTTAGTTCTTCTTCTCTTTTATTACTTGATCCCCCTTCCTTATCTGAGCTTGTGCAGGATGAGTCTCCACGGGTACATTGGTATGACGATGAGCTTTGTGCTCATGTTGTTGTCATCGCCTCCTGCGGGCCTGTGATAGACGATACATTGCTAGGCGAGGATACTTTTTGTGATAAGATGAGTGAGGACCAGGCCTCCTCCTCATCCTATTTCCTATTTCCTCTGCCTGTGAGGAGCAGGTATGATTATCTGGGCAGAGGGGTAACTGTTCTATCGCCGTATCGGTACACGTTACCGCAACGAATAATGAACAGTTACCTGTGCATTTTCTTTTCGTAGGCCCATTAGCTAGAACCTTTTTGTAGTCGAATAAGTCGTGTTGGGATGAAAATAACCCCAGTACTTATCTTTCATTTCCTGTATTTTTATTTTTCATGTCTAGCTTAGTTTTAGTATTTCTTTGTATTTTGTATATATTTCTTTTGTTTTTGCAGAGCTCACCCCTGCAGGTATTCTTGACAACTTCGTATTGGCGGGGTTGTGATTCTTCGTATGCCGGGCCTGCTTTAGGTTTCCACTCGTCTTCTGGTATGCTCACTAGCTGAGCATTGGGTAACCTCTTCCCTTAGCTCTTTATGATTTTAATTTCTCTATCATATGCTGTGTAGTTTAGTTTAAGTCTGGGGAGAGATTTGTTTCCTTTTGCACACACACATTTCTTGTGCATACTAGAAGTCTTTATTATTTTATTTTGCTTAGTTCATTGCATGACACACCACTGCACCCACATGAGCGTGTGCTTAGCTGTAGTGTGCCGCGAGTTAAACTCATTTCTTCGTTAGATTTGGGAAAATTATGGTGCTGGCCTAGGATTGTGAGACAGAGTAAAATGTTGACCTTGTTGTGTTTCTATTCAATTGCTCTCGTCTCTTGTAGAAATTCGAGTAGATTTAATTTTCTGTATGCTTTTAGTTTTATATTTTTCTAATTACGTAAATACTTTTTATTTTACTCAAAAATTGATGAATCCGGTGTGAATCCGACGGTAGCTTAGGGATGTGTGTAGACGGCCGTTAGTTTCGTATTGCTCGAGTCGGGAGGATGGATAGTCTTTCTTGTTGGCTAAGAACTTGCCCCAAGCTACTCTCGAAGCATGGGTACTTGGTTAGTCTAGCGTAAGAATGATGTAGGCCATCATTTTGGCCCGATTCAGCTTTGTAGCGTTCCTAACGTCATATCCTTGCTAGCCCCGTTGTGCCTACCCTTCTTTTGATTCAATTCCACCTTCATTCACCAAAGCCCCATAGCCTATCCTAGTCGCACACCCAAGTCGAGTTAGTGTTTTATATTTTCATGTTGGGATGTGATGTGGTGTTATTATTTGTGAAAATGTGGAAGTGCTCCCAAGTTTATATCTGCTGAATTGTGCAAATAAAATGAAGAAAAAGAAAAAAAAAAGAGAAAAATATTTGTAAAGAAAAAAAAAAGTGAACAGAAAAAGTTTAAATTGAAAATCTTTTTGGAAATGTGATTATATTTGGAGTAGGCGGTGCACACACCCATTTGTTAAAAGTTAAGTCTGGAGGTGTGGTGTACCTGCATATATTGTGGTTAGCGGTTGGATTCTTTTTAGGCTAGCTCATTTGGGTTAGGTGCATAACCTTTCTTTTTATCATTGTTTACCTCACCGTAACCCAAGCCCCGTGATTATCCTAAAGTCCTACGGATTTGCGCCTGCATCTAACTAGTGTCGTGGAGAGAGTGTGAACGGGCAAGCGTATGGTGCCCGACATTGGTGGATTCCTTTGGAGGTGATCCTGAGCCCCGATCTTTGGCAAAGCTCACCTTAGTGGTCTGCCTACTTTCTTCCTATGTGTGACCAGTTGATTCACCGTGATTCTATTTTTGAGTAGTAATAAAATTTTGATACGCATTGTGAAAAATATAAACTATTCTGCATACTTAGAAATTTTCTCTATTGTATTTTTACGCACGTGAGCATGCGACTTCGTATGGTACTTTGTTTTTCAATTTCTTTGTTAGTTAAATCATTTTCCCTATCTGCTTAGATTTTGTTTGCTCTGGACGCGGAAATAGTTAAGTCTGGAGGTGTGATGAGTCCATTTTATATACCTATTTTCGGACTCATCTGGGCTAGGTTTCACGCGTTTGCACTTCACTTTTAGTTCTATATCGTTCATATTTTATCTTATCTTTGTTTTCATAGGAAGTGCACATTTATGACCGTGGTTGTGTATTTTGTTATTTTTATAGTTTGTACTCCTTTTTGTGATTGCCTGGAATGTCTGCACATATCAGTGATTGGTTTTTCCTTTCGGTAGAGGGGTCGTGTGCGTGTCTGGGGATGGTTTTGAAACAGGAATAATGCGCACGATCATGGGATCTAATGTGCACGACCACTGGTCGTGCACCCCTGATCGTGCGCACTACTCTACGTTTTCCAGAATCAGCCTGGGTAATCGCACGACCACTACACCTAGTGCGCACGACCACCGGTCGTGTGCCACTGTTCGTGTGCATTGATTCCTATTTTCTGGAGTCCTATCTGGGGTAATCGCACGACCATTAGACTTAGTGCGCACGACCACTGGTCGTGCGCCACTGCTCGTGCACGTTATCCCAGTTCTTCTTCCTAATCTGCCATGCCAGTGCGCACGATCACCGTACATAGTGCGCACGACCACTTGTCGTGCGCCTATGATCGTGCACATTGTTCATTTCTGCTTTGTATAAATAGTGCAGGTCTCGCCCTAATTCACAGAGAATCCGGAGCTCGACATTTCTCCGCCGTTTTCCGCCTTCTCCGCCGTTTTTCATCATCTTCCACCCTAGGGAGGTGCTCCGGGCAAGCTTTCACCGCCAAATCTAAGAGGAAGCTTTCTCTCGGCCTCCTCCATCATCCCTTGGGTTCATTTCAAGCTTCAACGCCATAGCCATCAAGCAAAGGGAAGCTTGCAACTTTCGTCTGCTATCGTGAGATGAATAAGACGGGCCATTGGAAGGTGGTGATAGCCCTTCTCTACCCCAGACGCAGTTGAGGACCGAGCTTGGACTCGGATTGACAACCCGACGATTCCAACCGTGAATCCTCAGCAAGACTTCAGGTTTAGTCGATCTCTTGACTTGTTCTTCTTTTATAGTTTTTTATGTGTTGTTGTAAACTTTACTTATAGATGATGTATGCTTAGTTTGAAAAACGTTTATATACAATCATGTCTATGTGATTTTGTATGTTTTCGTTATTTACTTGAGGTGTGCCATAGTCCATCCACCATCCACCCTTGCCGCACTAGCAGTTGCTAATGGCGTGCATAGCGAAGAGGTGCCCACGACCCTCATTCTGTCGTTCTCACCACCTCATCTGCAAGCCTACTCATCCATCCGCTCAACGATTCAGTGCATAGCAGCCCGACTAGTCTTCCATCCTGTCTGGCGAAGCATCGTATAGCGGCGTTGTATAGGAGTAGTTGATAGTGTTTTATTTTCTTTGTCCGCAATATCAAAACCCCCCTTAGTTAACTCCGACTAAGGACTTGAATCTCAAGTCCTCCTCGAAATTAACTCCACCTTACTCTGTTCCTTGAGAGATCGATACTTGGGAAAACTCGCCCATTTTATATTACTTGTGTGACGGGTTCACTGCCGTGATATTTAGCATCATAATTCAAGACAGATTACTCCATGAAGAAAATAGCAGAGTTAGATTTGGATGAGGCCATCAGACTACATGGAGTACCTATTAGTATTATGTCAGATCGAGATTCCAGTTTTACATCTCATTTTTGTAAAAGTTTACAGGAAGGGTTGGGTACCGACCTCAGATATTCAATCGCTTGTCATCTACAGCCCAATGGTCAGACAGAGAGATTAAATAAGATTGTGGAAGATATGATAAGATGTTACATCTTGGACCACGGGAGAGCGTGGGACGATTGGCTGGGATTGATGGAATTCGCCTATAATAACAGTTGTCAGGAGAGCTTACAGATGGCGCCGTTTGAGGCTTTTATGGTCAACGTTGCAAAACTACCTTATTTTGGGCCGAAGTTGGTGAAAGACCGTTGTTGGGTCCGAAAGCCTTGGAATAAATGAATACTTCTGTTACTCATATTCGAGAGAAGCATCGATTAGCTCAGAAGCATTATGAGAAGAATGCTAATAGGCGAAGGATTGATCTGGAATTCGCTATTGGGGACATGGTTTTTCTCCAGGTTTCTCTGATGTCTGGTGTTAAGAGGTTTGGAAGGAATAACAAGTTTGATCCCAAGTATGTGGGGCCTTTCCAAGTTGTTCAACGCATCAGAGTGTCAGCTTATAGTTTAGGTTTGCCCGCAAATTTTCCTAGTGTGCACGATGTGTTTCAAGCGAGCCAGTTGCGGAAGTGTGTGCTTATTGACCGGCTTGTTCTCAATTTGGTACCCCAGTTGTAGCCTAACCTTTTTATTTGAAGTGCCTATTCGGATTCTGGATACTCAAGATCCGGTGTTGTGAAGGAAGACAATACCCATGGTCAATGTTTTCTGGTGAAACCAAGATGTGGAGAGCGTGACTTAGGAGTTGAGTTAGCTATGAGGGAGGCTCATCCTCATATGTTCTCCTAGTTTCTTTTGGTAATTATTTCTAATCAATAACCCTGGGTTATTTTCCTTCTTTAGTGGATTCAGTTGTGTATCATGTTCTGGTACAAAACTTTCTTATAGGGGGAGTGCCTGTAACGCCCCTGATTTTTCGATTTTTATTTTAATTCCTTTAGTGGCATATTTTTGATGTCAGGGTGTTATGTTGACAGATAGTTGATGGGTACCATTGCTGGAGCGTGTATTTTGCTCATTTGGTATCTGATGTTTTGATTTAGAATATTAACGTCGATAAATTCTTGTGTGTTTTGAGATTTCCCTCGCGAGCCGGGTTTGTTTTGGAACTCGGTGGAGCCTTTTTGGGATATTTGGTGTTTTGACTTCAGGAGTGTTTACTCGAGTTTGGTTTGTCGGATTTTGATTTCGACTTTGTCATTGGATTCGTAGCATCGGTATTTAGATTCAGTGCGAATTTCGTGGAAATCCAAGATGATTTGGAATTTCTGGTGATTTGGACATTTAGTGTAATAAAAATATATTATTTTATTTTATTTAAATATTATAAGTATATATACCCTTATGATTTAGATGAAACCCTATTCATCGCCTTCCCTAAGCCGTCGGACTGTTTCGCAAAAGTGGGAGAGTGGCAGACTTCGCACGCTTTGGGTCGTCGATTGTAGGAGCTCCGGTGCACGAAATCGTCGTCTGAGGGTAGATTTGGATAACTATCGCCGAGATCTACATTCATACGGTGAGTTTTTCTCGTTTCTTGAATTTTTGGATGTTAGGTTACACAATTTTGACCCTCGCTTGTCCCGGAAAGTTTCATGAATCGCTGCCTTCATGTTCTTGTGGCCAAATCCTTGAGGAGGAGCGCTTGCGTGGCCGAGTTTTGGGTGGTTAGAGGGAAGTGGTGATTTCTTCCCCTTGCCAATTATTTTTCTTTATGTGTATATTGTAGCTTTTCTTCCCTCCTTTCCTTTAGGAGTAGTGTAGGGTTTCAGCCAAGCTTGATCTGCTGCGTAGCGTAGGACTTATGGTTAAGTTTAATCCGTCGTATATAACAGTTAACCTAAGTTTGATCCGTCGATTATACGACAGTTAGTCTAAGATAAATTCGTCGTATATGCTAGTGAGTAGAATTCGTCAAATATGAGTTTTTGGGTAATGCAAATTCATCAAGTATTCTCGATGAATTCATCGAGTATCAGCCTTTGCATTGAGTGAATGTGACTTGGCATCGAGCGCATTGAATGATTTGTAAGTCTAAGTCAGATTTGTCGAGTAATCTCAATGAATTCGTCGAGTAACAGTCTCGACATTGAGTGATTATGTATTAATTGAGTTTTAGGTTTTAGTTCATCGAGTTATAGGCTTGGTGTTGAGTGATATGGCTTTGGAATCGAGAGCATCGAGTGACGAGGAGGCTAAGTCTAATTCATCACGTAAACTCGACGAATTCATCGAGTATTGTCAGTTTGGCATCGAGAACATCGAGTGAACCAAATGGCATCGAGTGTTTTGAGTGTTTCTGTCTTTGGCGTCGATTGTGCTAAGTGAACTCAGCTATGCATTAAGTGAAGGCGTGGAGTGAAGTAAATTACAATGAGTAAAGTCCAAGCATCGGGTGAGGCTTCTTTGGCATTAAGAGCGTTGAATGAACTTCAGATTCGCCATGTATACTTGACAAATTTCTCATGGACTTGGGTAAATTTTGCTGATTCATCGAGTATCAAGGTTATGTTAGTTGAATCATCGAGTATCGTTTAGTTACTTAATTTTGTAATTATATCTGTCGAGTGTCCACTGTATTCGTCGAGTATACTCGACGAATCAGTATGGACTTAGTATTTTCTTGCTGAATTGAACCAATTTGTCGAGTATGGGCCTTGGGTGAATTTTGGGATTTTTTTCTTCCTGCTTGTCATTGGAGAGATCCTGCGTTTGGGTCAGGGTTTTTTCAGTGCTTATGGATGTTTAGGTGTGGCTCATGGTTGGCAGTAGATAAAGGACCATCAACCTAGTACTGACTCGTGAATCATTACACTTGGTGTTTTTTGTGTTTTCTCTTGAACTTTGGGTTGTGTTGGACATTGGGGCCACCAGCGTAGTGTCTTTTTGAGATGTTTGGACTATTGGGTTGTGTTGGACATTGTGGCCACCACCGCGGTGCCTTATAGAGATGTATGTTTGGGTCTATTAGTTTTTGTTGGACATTGTTGCCACCTACTCAGAGCCATTTTTACTGGTGTTAATGATTCACGTGTTTAGAGCAATTCAGTCTCTTCATTCTTATTATTTAGACATATGTCTTTATGCTTATTCTTACAAATATTCTCGAAGCATGGTCTCGTTTTGCACTTGGTGCAATTTTCGTACACTTGGACCTTATAAGTGAATAATGTATTACTGATTATTTCTCATCTGTCGTGGTTTGGCATCCTTTCCTGTTTGGGTTGGTAACCCTTAAACTCCTTTGCTTTCAGCTATTGATGATCTTTTTACCACTTGTATTTTCTTTGAATGTCTCAGGTTTGGAGCAGTAGGAGGATAAGCGGCAAGGGTTGGTGGTTGCTGGTGTTCTGCAGTCGTCCTCTCCTCACCATTGTGAGATAGTGTTGTTGTTTTGGTTGTTTAGTTTAGACAAACATGTTAGTATTACCATTGTGATATGGAAGAGATAAAGTATGTAGCCTCAATGCCAACGCAGTATGAGGCTATCAGGGTCGCACATAAGAATGTTTGGAGAAATTGGTATGTTGGCTTAGTATGATTTGTGCATATGATGAGTGGAAAACACTTAGCACAATCAGGCTTTGGAAGGGTTGAGTGCGTTGAGACGACTCAACGCCTTCGTCGAGTCAAGTATTGACTCGTCGAATGATGGAGTTGAGTGTGTTGAGTTTACGCAATGATTCGTCGAGTCAAAGAGTTGATTCGTCTAGTATTACACTTAAGTGTTGAGAGTGTTGAGTTCACTTAATTATTTGTTGAGTCAAGATGTTGATTTGACGTGTCTAGGTCTCAGGCATTGTGTGTATTGAGTCCACTCAATGCCTTCGTCGAGTTAAAGGTTAACTCGACGAATCTGGCACTTAGGCATTGAGTGCGTTGAGTTCACTCAATGCCTTCATCGAGTCAAGTGTTAATTCGACAGGTTTGGCACTGAGAGCATTAAGAGCGTTGAGTTCACTCAACGTAATTCATCGGATATCTTATGGATACTCGACGATTCGTCGAATATAGTTTTTATACTCGATAATTCATCATATATGTGATTGATACTCGATGATTCGTCGAGACAAGGGTTGTATGGTCGAAAACGCTGGATTCTAAGTCCTGGGCTTGCGAATAACGACGAGGTGTTCTGTTTATTCCTTTGGGTATAAATAGAAGGATTATAGGTTTTCTCGGGACTACTACTGTAGATCGATTTTGACTGGTTACACACGAGCCGCACTCTGCGATATCCCAAAACCTGAAAAGGCGATAGAAGTTATTCCTCCCATCGCCGATCCCGTCGCCGCCGCTTAGCCTGATTTTGGCGAGTGTCGCACAGCCACTTCTGTTACGGACCTAGTAGTCCGTAAAGATGCTGATCATTCTCTTCTGAACTAAAGTCTTGTGCGACAAGACTCTATGGGTTCGCCCATTTATGTGGACTTCCTGTAGAGTTGCGGACGCTATTCTGCACTGGGAACTGTAGCCGCAAAGTGATTGGCTGATTTTTCGGAGCATCTAGGTTGAGTATAGACTCAATCCCGTAGAGGCAAATTTTTATTTACAACACATTCTTATTGATACATGGTCATTTCTAGATCTGAACTTATTTTGGGTTTTCTTATTCTTTATTTCCGCTGCAAAAGTGTTGTGCCATCTAGCAAAACCCAATAGCGGTATCAGAGCGAGGTTATGGTAATGATCAATGTATCAGAAGTGCTAAATCCATGACGTATAGATCTGGAAATTTAAAAATGCTCTAAATGCCCAAATCTATTCATGGGATCTAACCAAGAATGCATGTGATTTTGCTGTGATATCATAGTTGATAACTTTGTTACTCTTTGACAGTAACCCTCCCTCTTATTAGTTTGTAAAACCAAGTATGTTTGATTATTTATCTCACATAGAGTGATGAGCTTGTCTACTATCTAAGTGGAGTTAGTGTTGTTCATGTCCAGTGCATGTAAATCTGAATATTTAGAAGGATTCTAGACGTTCAGATTTATCCCAGTTCATCAAGTGTTGATGACCTTATTGTGCACATCTGGAATGCATTTGGATTATGAATGTTGTTTGTTTTATTTTGTGAATGTGCCCATTAGTTAATTGTTAACCATGATTAAGTGTTAATCAATTGTTTAAAAATCCTTTAAGCAATATTAATCATTTGGATGTCTTCTGATGGATGACACTCTTTCTACCTCGATCGATGAAGTGTGGGCTTGTCAAAGAAAGGTGCATTAATCTATCTTGGTAAGGGTGCGAGCGGATAATTGTGATATCCCACTGTCGACATCAGGTCAAACTTAACTGGGTGACCTCAAAAGTTGATTGCCCAGAGGCACGGGGGTGGCCTGCACCTTATGATGGATGCAAATAAAGAGTCATTCACTAGCCATACAGGAGTTGCATTATGATGCAATTAGTAAGCATTGCCAACCTAAATAGCTGCATTGTGAGAGAAAATTCAAAGTTTACTCATAGTGATAGTGAAATATGGATCTTGTCCACTAAGAGAGTTACTCGCATAAACTCTTTGAATTGATATCGAGGGTTATTAGTTTGATAACAATAACGGGATTATTTTGATTAAAGTCCCAATTGAAATAATAAAATGTATTTTAAAATGTAGTACTGATTTTTCTCTGTTGTATCCTTGTAGAATTTCCATGTCAAGTGGTTCTCACTCCATCCTGTCCCTCATAGCCATCCTTGAGAAGTAGAAGATGAGTGGTGCTAATTATTTGTACTGCTATAGGAGCTTGAGAATTGTTCTCAAGAAAGAGCAAAAGCACTATGTTTTGGAAGAGGAATCCCCTGAAGAGCCTACCGGGAATGCATCCCATGCAGATAAGGATGCTTATAAGAAGTATCTTGACGACTCCTTAGACATCGAATGTCTCATGCTGGCAACCATGAACTCTGAGCTCCAAAAGCAACATGAGAACATGGGTTTCAAAGAAATTGACGAGCATCTCAAGAAACGTTTTCGAGGGCAAGCTCGTCAAAAGAGATTTAACGTCACTAAGGCATTGTTCCATCATAAGATGGTAGCTCGAGACCCAGTAGGGACTCCGTACTCAAGTTGTTTGGGTATATAGAGAACCTTGAGAGACTAGGCTTCCCTTTGGGCCAAGTGTTGGCCACAGACCTGATCCTGTAATCGTTGTCGGACAATTATGTGTAGTTTATCTTAAACTATAACATTATTAAAATAGATAAGATACTTCCCGAGCTCCTAGGAATGTTGCGAACTGTCGAGATCAATATAAAGAAGGACAAACCTACTATCCCCATATTGATGGAGCATAAAGGGAAGGGCATGGTCAAGAGATTCAACAAGATGAAGGTCGGACCTAAGTCTGCTCTGGAGCCCAAGTCTTCATCACTGAAGAAGAAGGGCTTGGTGAAAGAAGGGAAATGACACCACTGTGGAAAGGCTGGACATTAGAGGAGGAATTGTCCTTCATACATTAAGGGTCTGCACAAGATGAAGGGAGGTATGACTTCCGTTCCTTTATCCTGGGTATTGGATACCAGATGTGGTTCTCATAATTATATAAATGTGCAGGAACTAGGAAGGAGAAGATTGCTAAGTAAAGGGGAGATGGACCTAAGTGTTGATAATGGAGCAAGAGTTACTGCAATCACTGTGGGTGTTTATCTTCTTTCTTTGCCCAGTGGTCTTATAATTGAACTTGATAATTATTATGTTGTTTCTTCCATAACTAGAAACATTTTATTTTTTTCATGTTGGGACATGATTGGATTTTCTTTTGTTATTAAGAACAATTTTTGTTCAATATTTAAGAATGATGTTTGTTATGGTATAGCCCAAATGTTTAATAGTTTATATGTTTTGAACTTAGACCGTCAGAACTATAATATAGTAAATACTAAAAGACTAAAAACAATTGAATCAAACCCTACTTACCTTTGGTATTATCGTTTGGGCCATATAAATGAGAAAAACATATCCATGCTTCATAAAGATGGACTACTAGACACATTTGATTATGAATCATTTGAGAGATGTGAATCTTATTTGTTAGGCAAGATGACTAAGGTCCCTTTCACTAGTTTCAACGAGAGGACTGCTGATCTCTTGGCTATAGTACATAGTGATGTATGTGGACTCATGAGTTCTATATGTAGAGGTTGGTATTTGTACGTTGTTACATTTACTGATGACTTTAGTAGATTTGGATACGCGTATCTTATGAAATGCAAATCCGAAAACTTCGAAAAAGTTCACAGTTTAAGAACAAAGTGGATAACCGGGTGGGTTAGAAGGTTAAAGCACTCTGATCTGATCAAGGTGGAGAATACCTGAGTCATGAGTTTCATGATAATCTGAAAGAGTGTAGTATTGTATCACAGCTCACTCCACCTACAACACCGCAGCATAAAGGTTGGTCAAAGCAGAGGAATTGTACTTTATTAGACATGGTACGGTCAATGATGAGTCATGCAGATTTGTCTGTTTCTTTTTGCGGTTTTGCACTAAAAACAGCTGCTTTTACACTAAATCGTGCTCCAATGAAAACGGTTCTTAAGACATTATATGAGATATGGATTGTGAAACATCCTAGTATGTCGTTCATTAAGATTTGGGGCTGTGAGGCTTATGTAGGACGTCAAATGCCTGACAAGCTAGAACTCTAATCATATAAGTGTTATCTTGTGGGGTATCATAAGAAAACTAAAGGGTATTATTTCTACCTACCGTCTAAGGGCAAAGTGTTTGTCGCAAGGACTGTTGTCTTTCTTGAGAAAGAGTTCCTAAGTAGAAAGACTAATAAGGTAGAACTTGAAGAAGTTCAAGAACCACAAACTCTGAATGAAAAGGAATTGGAAGCAGAGCCAGGACTACGAGTTGTTATTGCTTTAGAGCCTGCTCAAGAAACACAAGTTCCACATAGATCTGGTAGACCAAGGTTTGAGCCTGAGAGATATGGATTTCTCGTGTATTAAATAAGTAATTTGTTGCTTATGCATTATAATGATGACCGTGGAACATACCAAGAGGTTATTAGTGGGCCGGTGTAACAACCCTCAAACTTGTAGACCCTAAGAGTGGTCTTATCAAGACTAGGTCATGACAAAACCCTAGGATGCCCTAGGTGACCAAATAAACTTAGGCAAGAAGGTGAAAACTACCTTGGGCTACAAATATTAATTTTCAATTACACACCTTAGAGCTTGACTTTAGGGTTTCAACTTGACTCCAGGGCCCCACCATAACACTCCTAACCCTTTAAGAGACACTTGGATCACCAAGGACCCATTGGGGTCAACCAAAGAGACAATGTTGACCCAAGTCAACCCTAGCACTAAAATGGTCAAAGTTCCCTAACTAAGGGTCAAGTGGCCTCCAAGGTGCCCAATTAACCCTACCCAGACATTCCTAGACTTTAGGAGAGGCTAATGAGTCACTAAGGACAAATTAGGGCCAAACCAAAAGGCCAATTTGACCCAAGTAAACTCAACCTAGGTTTAGGTCAAACTAACTCAAATAGGCTAACTCAAGCTCAAACACAAATCCACCTGGGCAAACCGCATTTAAATTATTCATATGGGTTAGTGGGATTCCTTTAAGTTGAAATAATCATCAAATTCGGCCATGGTGACTAGGAGAGAGAAAAGCTTCACTCTCCCTTGAATGGAGGAGAGAGAAAGTGAGGAGAAAGAGGACATTCATGGCTTGGAAGGCCAAAGGCCTCCTCTCTTCATCTCCAAGGCTTGATCCATCTCCCACGGTCAGTTTGAAGAGGTCAACAGCCCTGACTGGCCCCATTGGTGGTTGTAATGAAGGAAATTTCAATGGCTGAAATTCTCCTTCAAGTCCATTAATGGCTTTAATGTCATGGCCACTCCCCTCCCTACTTTGGCTATTTTAAAAGCTTCACTAGGCTGAGAGGAGACGTTTCCACCAATTACCAGAAGAAATCAAGCCTTTCCACTTTACTATTGTAGAGCACGCGCAAGCTCAGAATCTGGCAATGGCGTCCCGTCGATCGGCAAGGCTTCACTCCGCCCAAAAGTTCATGTCTCTCTCTACTTTCTCAGTGGGTATATCTCTATCTATTGGCCGCAAGGTTCGGGTTCAATTGGCCCCAAATCAAGCAGGTCGAAAGCTTGATTTTCAAGAATTCTCCTCCACTCACAAGTCACTGTTCCGACCACCTCCGGCCGGCCAACCACCACGAATCGCCAGCCACCAGCTCAACGAAGGTGTTTGTGGCGGTGGCCTGTCGGGAAGAGGCGCGGGTGGCCGGGAAATCACGGGCAAACATCGCTCAGGACAGGCCAATATTGGTCGTTGGCGTGCTGGGGAAGATGACCAGATGTCGTCGATCTGTGTGCCAAGATTCGTGCTGCCTGTTTATTTTAATTAGTATTAATATTATTAATGTTTCATTCTATCACACAATATACAGTGTTTTAAATTAAATACTAAAAATACATAGAGCCCCCTAATGGAAAAATGACCAACATGAATTTTTACCCTTGAAGTCTAGTGTATTTTAAAATTAGTTTCAATCAATTTGGGTCACTAGTCTAACCACAGTACACCAAAAGGTGCAGTCTATACGTAGAGCAGGTCAGAAATAAAATCGAGTGCCCCCACTAAACCACTTGTCCAAATGACTTGAAATTTGGAATGGGGGTCACCCTTACCAAATCTAAAACATATCCAAAAATGGGAATTTTTGGAAAAAATTTGCCTATAGTTTTTGTAAATATTTAATAAACCATGTATTATTTAATTGGAGGACCTAATGACCCCAAAATTCACCAAAACTTTGGTGGCTGTCTCTTAGGATCATAATAAAAAATCTGATAAAAATCTCTGACCAATAGGTGTTGTTTTAGGTGGGTATTGGTATGACAAATGTTTGGTACCTTAAGGGTAAATTAGGGCAAACGTGTTCTTGGGGCATACATGGGCCAAATCACACCCAAAGGGGGTTAGGACTTTGGCCAGAGCACCATGGTCAGAAAAAACATCCTCTCATGGAATTTGAGATGGATTGGGGTCGATTTTCCCTAGGACCCTAGTTCAAACCCCAAGGTTGAACTTTGGGTGTTTGTGAAGGATATAGGGCGACATGTCCTTATATGTACTTGGAGTTTAGTCCATGTGATCATAGGATGGAAATAAGCCCTAGAAAAGGTTACTAGAATATCTAAGAGCACTTAACCTGTTGAAGTAACTTAGGACAAAACAGTGCAATCTTGTTCAAGATTTTATTACATATTCATATGACTTTGAATAATCCTAAAATTTTAGTAGTGGTCGTATATTGATGAAACAAAACTCTGGAAATTTTATTGAGAATTTTAGATCAGAACTTACGGTACTTCATTCTCAACCATTCTAGTTGCCCTATTAATTTAAGAATTTATTTTGAGCTATCCATTCATTAAAAGCTTATGAAACTTTTTCAGAAAACTTTTAGGACATAAGTAGGATCTGAGAATTTTTACAGAATTTTTAGGAAAATGTTCTTAGTGGTTACTTCACAAGTCACTAATTAATGATTGGTTTTAAATGATTTATTTTTATGACCAAATGATCTTAGGAAATTGTTATTTTTGGTTAGAAGTCTTTTATGGTCATTTTAAAGTTTTGGAAATTTTATCATGATTTTTGGATGAATAATTTTGGTACTTCCTTCTTTACTTTACTATTGTGGATAATTAATCAATAATTTGTTTTGGGGTTAAAGCCTCTCTGGAAAATTATTAATCTTAGTAATTAATGTTATTTTGATGACATGCACCTGACATAATTTTTCTAAGGCCATATCTAGAAAGAAAAGTGTACTTGTAGTTCAAAAGCTTTCTTGGCCTGATTTTGCAGAAAAGTTAATAAATGCCAAATTAATTAGGAAAATTAAAAGTTTTTGTATTTTGTCCAAATATGTTGTGATAGAGCCCTAGTATTTATTCTAGGGCTCTTGGAAGAATATTTGAAGAAGGTCACCCCTCATGCTCATCTTATAGCTCAGGTTGGTCTACACATAGTAAAACTGCAAAATCTTGATAATATGTGGGATGGTCATAGCAAGTTGGGTTAATAGTATGCTGATTTGGTAAGGTGAAACAGAGAGCTTCATTAGGAGACATGATGAAGAGGTTGTTGGTTTGGCTATTGTTAAGTGGTGCTCGGGATCGACGAAAGATCGTCGTTCCAGGGACAGAGAGTCCAAATACATTATGGTTAGATTAAGTATGATATTAAATGGGATTGGGACCTGTGTAGATACCAATAATAGTAAGTGTCTTGTGAAAGGGTGCTTTGGGATTCAGCCCATCATAGTTCCTAGTGCCCCGAGAGCTCTTCACAGGGAATGCCCTCGGCAATTCGAGGTTTATCTAAATTCTAAGACTAAAATGAATACAAGAGTAATTAGCAATAAACTAGGACCTCACATTCACTCACCTCGATATTTCGGGATGTTAGTTTGGCTAGGTTGGCTGAGCGGTAGGTTCGGTGGTTGTGGAAACGGACAGGTTAGTCCGGGGAGCCAAAGGATCGGAAACTCATGATTATGATTGCATGTGCATAAAAGTGGCGGGTCTTCGGAATTTGACGGTCGTTCCCACTAACGTCGGTATGCTAACTCGGAGGGTGTGGTGGACACTTAGCCAAGGGAAAGTTTGGCGGTGGGTCAGCATAGTACATGGATATCCTAGTTGTGTCCTTCAGGGGCGTACGTAAGGGCTAGGCCTGGTAGTGTGAATACCCGTCTAGGAGTGGGGTGGCCCGACCCACTTTCTTTGTTTTCCACGGCGGAGGCTCCTGGGAGTGATGCTAGCTTCCAAATATGGGGGATTAAAGGTCTGTGTGCATAGAGTCGTGTATGTGTGTTGCATTTGCATGAATCATGGCATAACATTTGACTTCACTCATACTTGCATACAACCTAACACCTCATCGTATAAATTGGTATGAGAATTTTTATACGGTGGGAGCCTTGCAAAAGACCCCTTAACTTATATATTTTTATGGGCACTCATATAAGTTAAGGTTACTTATTTCTTAGCTTACTCTTCTTATACTTGATGCTCTGTTTTACTTGATTTCTTTATTGTTTGTCTTAGTATAGAAATGTTAGCTTGCATTACTTTCACAGCTCTGTAGATTCACTATATGCTTGCTAGAATAGGTTCACCGTCATCTTCTTTTGACCACTCTCCACCTTCATAACTTTCATATCATTCCTCCTGCACGGTGCCTAGGATCCATTGGGGGATATGTGGGGGAAATCAGGCTTAGTATTTTGACTAACGGTCAGTGGACCAAACATTTCAAGGGCTCTGAATGGGAGACAGGGGCCGACAATAGGAGATACAACATAAGTGGAGCACGGTGCACATGGAGGTGGGCCAGTCTAGTATGGGAGCACCTGTCTCTGTCTCTATGAGTGATAGTTTTTTCCTTAGCTTCTGCGAGAAGGTTGTAGTGAGGATTTGTTGACCGGGCATAAGCCCATTTATATTTCGTACCTTCATTATCATGTGGAAATTAATGTGACTTTTATCGTATGTTTTATGTGATTGTGGACTCTACTTAATCTGGTTGCACTTCTACTTCTTGATGATCTTCATTGCCGACAGAATAGGCATTTTGTAGTGCCAACCTTCATGTATGTCGGTGTCACCGCAAAGCGGCGGTTTTAGGCGTAAGACCTGGTAGCATAGCAAAAAAGAGGGTCTTACAAACTGGTATTAGAGGAAACATCGATCCAAGGGAAGAAGTCCACAAAACCCTGGGCCACCCCGCACGAGCTTAGTTTGAGGACAAACTAGAAGTGGATTCAATGGTGTGCCCATAAGGGAGAATCACATGCAAAAGTCCACTTTTCGTTAGTTCCACTTGTACATTATCTAACAATTGAAGTTTTCCTTGTAGCCTGTGACGAACCCTTCTCCTCAGCAGGGTACACCCCAGGCACAGAACATGGTTCCACCCCAGCTGGCTCTGACTCCGTTCCAGCAGACGGAGATGGGGCAGACACTTACGGCCATTCAGGAGACTTTCAGGTCTCAGCAGGCTCCAGCCCCACATCTAAAACTCGGTGCTAACTGGCTAAGTGTCTTCTAGGGGCTTTCTCCTCCATCCTACCTTGGCACGAATTCAGCAGTCCATACGGAGGAGTGGCTAGACATTTTCTACGAGATGCTGGCAGGGATTCGATGCCCGACTGAGGATGCAGTGGCTTTGGGAGTTTCTTGCTTGGAATCACACGTGAAGAGATAGTGTAAGTCACTATTAGACACCACCTTCATTGGAGTGGAGTGTGCGGACATTTCCTGGGAAAAGTTTAGAGCAGCTCAGTTGGAGCATTTTGTACCTCAGTCGGCGAGGGATGAGCTGGAGGATAGGTTCCTATAGTTGAGGCAGGGCAATAGGATGTTGTTAGAGTACTACCGGGAGTTCACACATCTAGACCACTTTGTAGACTCATATCAGTTAGACGACGCGGGCTACACAAAGAGATTGGATGAGGTCCTTCATGATGACATTAGGCAGGCCCTCCTCTTCGTCTCTAATGGAAGCTTGGACAGGATCTTGGAGATGACCAAGAAGCTGAAGGCGGACCAGGTTATAGTTCGGGTTCGGAAGAGACCGGCTAATGACTCAGAGATCTGTGGCAGGAGAGACCAGCCCAGAGGTCGTGTCATAGGGGATAGAAGGAATGGGTATCAACCCGCCGGGAGGACTGGCAGGAGCAGATCAACCCGATGGTGTTGGCTCCTCAACCATTACGGATATGGGAAATGTCGAGGGCAGTGGAAGTGGCACGGACATGTTTCTGGTGCAACCTGCCTGGGCACTTCAAGAGGAACTGCCCCATGAGGGAAGCACACTCACTAGTACTTCAAGATGCCCCACCTAGATGATAGTTTGGGGGTCGAAGATGCGGCCAAGGACGTGGATTTCAGTGTGGTGACAGCAGGCAGGATAGAGGGCAGGTGTATGCCCTGGACTTGGCTCAACCTCGTAAACCGGATCTGGTAGTAGCAGGTACACACGCAACTTAAAAGTTTCCTTCCCTTTCTAGAAGTTAGATTACATGAACATAAAACTGTAGGACTAGAAAGTAATCAGAAACAAGATAACTAAGAAGAATACTTTTAACAAACTCAGGGATAGTGATGGTGTGTGGCAAGCCTGCCCACAGCCTATTTGACACTGGAGCATCACACAATTTTGTCACGAAGGAGTTCGTCAGAGACCTGGACCAGATCGAGAACTTTGAGGGAGTCGTTAGGAGGGTGCGCATCCCCAATGGGACGGAGATCCAGTCTACAGCCAAGTGCATTCTAAGAGTGACCATCGATGGTGTGGTCTTTGAGGCCCCAACAATGATCTTGAAGATGCCAGATTTTGATCTCATACTAGGTATGGCATGGCTCACCTGGAATCATATGCATATTGATTGCCTAGCAAGGATGGTCGTGCTGAGATACGTTGACACTTACCCGACCTTCGTAGGTATTTTCCTAGTTTCCCATCATCAATTATCTTCTATTCAAGCCGTTAAGTCCCATTTATAGAGAGACAAAGTCTATCAGTTGTTATTTGAGATGGCTGAGGCCAAGGACTCTATCACTAAAATCCCAGTGGTGCGGGACATTGCTGATGTGTTCCCGGAGAAGCTTCCAGGATTTCTGCGTCACTGAGAGAAGGATTTCCAGATACAACTGGTGTCGGGGGCTAAGCCGGTATCCAGAGCTCCTTATCAGATGGCTCTGAAGGAGTTAGTAGACTTTCAAATCCAGCTGTAGGAGCTAGAGGAAGCCGGATTTGTCCGGCCAATCTCTTCACCATGGGGAGTCCCGGTGTTGTTCGTGAAGAAGAAGGATGGGACACTCCGACTGTGAATCGATTACAGAGCACTAAACAGGTTGATTGTCTGGAACACCTACCCACTATCAAGGATTGACGAGCTATTTCACTAGTTAGAGGGAGCTCATTATTTTTCGAAGCTGGATCTGAGGTCCAGATACAACCAACTGCATATTCAGAAGAAGACACCCTGAATACTGCTTTCAGCAGCAGATACGAGTTGTACGAGTTCACCGTGATTCCCTTCGGGCTCACGAACACGCCATACGCGTTCAAGAGTTTAATGAACCGGGTATTCGAGCCTTATCTGATTGTTTCGTCATAGTATTTATCGATGATATCCTCATTTACTCAAGGATCGAGGAGGAGCATGTGTAACGCCGTGACTTCACCACTCGTTTTGTGGTATATGCTGTGGGTCCGCTGCCGGACCTTCTAGGATATACAATATGAACGGATTGGGTTGTTACAGCATGATAGACATTTAGCACTAACTCTAGAGAGGATCTAGAAGCACAAGTTGTATGCCAAGTTTAGCAAGTGACGCTTTTGGCTGAAGGAGGTGGCCTTCTTGGGCCATATTATCAGTGGAGCGGGACTGGCAGTGGATCCGGCAAAAGTTCATGCAGTATAGGATGGGCCGCCGCTGAAGACGGCCACTGACATAAGGAGTTTCCTGGGACTTTCTGGTTACTACCGGATGTTTGTAGAAGGATTCTACCGGATAGCACTTCCACATACATCTCTGACGAAGAAGGAGACGCCCTTTATTTGGACATCGCAGTGCGAGGCTGCCTTCCATGAGCTGAAGGGTCGGCTTACCTCGGCTCCTATCCTTGCCCTTCCATCTGGGAAGGAAGGATTTCAGTTTTATACTGACGCATCATACCAAGGTATGGGTGTCGTTCTATTGCAGAACGGGCACATGATATCTTATGCCTCCAGGCAGTTGAAGAAACACGAGCAAAACTCCCTGGTGCATAACCTGGAACTGGGAGTGGTTATCTTCGCCCTGAAGATCTGGCGGCATTATCTCTACGGAGTCCATTTTGATATTTTCTCGGATCACAAGAACTTGAAATACATGGATACGCAGAAGGAGCTGAACATCCGACAGAGACGCTGGGTAGAGTTTTTTTCAGAATATCAGTACACCATACACTATCATCCCGGGAAAGCCAATGTGGTCGAAGACGCTCTAAGCCGGAGAGCCACTACACTAGGAGCAGGACATCAGCTGATGGCTATGGAGCTAGTGCAAATTTTGGAAGAGTTGCAGATATCTCTAGTATCTAAGGATGATCCGGAGCTATATGAGGAGAACTTGGAGTCGATGAGTACCACCAATGATATCCGGGATTGCATCAGGGACGGGCAGAGGCTAGATACGAGGATGGAGCCGATATTTAGGGTCTTGGATGAAGGCAATACAGGGGATTACTCTATGAGAGATGGGCTGCTTTGCATTAGAGGCAGATTTTACATACTGGAAGGAGGACAAATTCGGGAGGATATCATGACAGAAGCACACTACAGAAGATATACAGTGCACCTGGGGATCACGAAGATGGCAGCAGATCTAAAGAGGATGATGAAAAAGGATATCACCTACTTTGTGATGCACTACAAGGCTTGCCAGCTCGTAAAGGCAGAGTACAAGAGTCCGATCGGATTATTAAAGCCAATTCTAGTGCCGGAGTGGAAGTTCGAGGACATAGAAATGGATTTTATACATAGGCTGCCCCGATCCCATTTGGGGAACGACTCTATTTGGGTGATCATCGATAGATTGGCGAAGGTGTCTAGGTTTATCCCGATCGTAAAGGATACTCTGGTTGGTGATCTGGTGTGAAGATTTGTGGAGCAGTTTGTCCGCTACCATGGAGTGCCCAGGAAGATCGTGTCAGATCTGGATGGACGGTTTACGTCCAAGGAGTGGAGCTCAATTCAGGCCTAACTAGGCTCTTGGTTGACTTTCAGCACGACTTTCAACCCTTGGATGGACGGGCAGAAGGAGCGCAGCAACCGGATACTGGAGGATCTATTATGCCTATGCATTTTGGACCGCGGAGCGCCATGGGAGAGACCGTTGCCACTGATCGAGTTCTCTTACAACAACAGTCATCAGTCCAGCATAAGCATGGCCCCTTATGAGGAATTATACGGACGGAGATGTAGGATCCCACTATCTTGGATACATGATGAGGATCTGACGGCGCTCGGCTCGGAGTTCGTGGAGGACATAGATGCCCAGGTGAGGTTGATTCGAGATAGGATGTTGGAGGCCCAGAGCAGACAGGACAAATACTACGATGTGCGGCATCGTCAGGTGGATTTCTAGGTGGGAGAATGGGTTTTCTTAAAGATACGGCCGTTGAGTCTCGCGGGTTCGCGGGCGGAAGAAGCTCAGTCCGAGATACATCGGACCATACAGGATCCTAGAGCGGATCGCCCCTTGGATTACAGGCTTGAGCTACCACCGGAGTTAGCGGCATAGCACGACGTCTTCCACGTCTCTTCACTTCAGAGGGATCTACTATGCCCCGAGCAGCTGATCTCCACTACGGATGGCCAAGTGGCCTCAGATCGATCAATCAGCATGGAGCCAGTTAGGATCGACGATACAACGATGGGAATCCTATGGCGCAAGAAGGTTCCGCTAGTCAAAGTTTTGTAGAGGAATCATCGAAAGTAAGAGCACACCTAGGAGCTACAGGACCTGATGCAACAGAGGTACCCGGATCTCTTCGAGTCGGGTATACCTTTAAATTACTAGGGATGTTAAATACTTAATCTTAATTGAAACCCTGTAAGCCCGACCTTAATTTCGGGGATGAGGTTTTATTTGTATGTATTGGGATTTGTAACATCCCTCAAACTTCTAGACCCCTAGGAGTTGTTTTTTCATGACTAAGTCATGACAAAACCCTAGGATGCCCTCGGTGACCAAATGAACTTAGGCAAGAAGGTGAAAACTACCTTGGGCTGTAAATACTAATTTTCAATTACCCAGCTAAGGGCTCGACTTTAGGGATTCAACTTGACTCCAGGACCCACCATAACACTCCTAACCCTTTAAGAGGAACCTTGGGTCACCAAGAACCCATTGGGGTCAACCAAAGAGGCTAAGTTGACCCAAGTCAAACCTAGCCCTAAAATGGTTAAAGTGTCCTAATTAAGCGTCAAGTGTCATCCAAGGCGCCCAATCGACCCTACCCAGACCTTCCTAGACCTTAGGAGAGGCCAATGAGTCACTAAGGACCCATTAGGGCCAAAACAAAAGGCCAATTTGACCCAAGTCAACTCAACCTAGGTTTAGGTCAAACTAACTCAAATAGGCTAACTCGAGCTCAAACACAAATCCACTTGGGCTAACCTAATTTTAATTATTCATATGGGTTATTGGGATGCTTTTAGGCTGAAATAATCATCAAATTCGGCCATGGTGACTATGAGAGAGAATCGCTCCACTCCCCCTTTAATGGAGGGCAGAGAAAGTGAGGAGAAAGAGGCCATTCATGGCTTGGAATGCCAAAGGCCTCCTCTCTTCATCTCCAACGCTTGATCCATCTCCCCTGGTCAGTTCTGAGGAGGTCAACAGCCATGACTGTCCTCATTTGTGGATGTAATGAAGGAAATTTCAATGGTCGAAATTCTACTTCAAGGACATTAATGGCATTGATGTCGTGGTCACTCTCCTCCCACATTTGGCTATTTTAAAAGCTTCACCAGGCTGAGAGGAGACGTTTCCACCATTTACCTAAAGAAATTGAGACTTCCACTGTACTGTTGCAGAGCACCTACAAGCCATAATCCGACAATGGCATCCCATAGATCGACAAGGATTCATGCCTCCCAAAAGGTCATGTCCCTCTCTCCTTTCTCATTGGGTAGGTCTTTATTTATTGGCCGCAAGGTTCGGGTTCAATTGGCCTCAAATTAAGCTGATCGAAAGCTTGATTTTCAAGCTTTCTCCTCTACTCACAAGTCACTGTTCCGGCCGCCTCTGGTCGGCCAACCACTACGAATCGCCAGCCACCACCTCAACGAAGGTGGTGTGGTGGCGGTGGCCGGTGTGTAAGAGGCACGGGTGGCCGGTGTGTAAGAGGCACGGGTGGCCGGTAAATCACGGGCAAAACATCACTCGGGACGGGCCAATCCTGGCCGTTAGAGCGCTGGGGAAGATGATCGAATGTCGTCAATATGTGAGCCAAGATTCGTGCCTCCTGTTTAATTTATTTGTACTAATATTATTAATGTTTCATTTTTTCACACAATATGTAGAGTTTTAAATTAAATACTAAAAATACTTAGAGCCCCCTGATGGAAAAATGACCAACATGAAATCTTTAGCCCATGAAGTCTAGTGTATTTTAAAATTGGTTTCAACAAATTTGGGGCAATGGTCGGACCACAGCACATCAAAGAGTGCAGTCTATACATAGAGCCAGTTAGAAATTAAATTGAGTGCCCCCACTAAACCACTTGTCCAAATGACATGAAATTTGTAATGGGGGTCACCCTTATCTAAATATAAAACATATCCAAAAATGTGAATTTTTGGAAAAACTTTGCCCTGATTTTTTGCAAAACTTTAATAAACCATGTATGATTTAATTGGAGGATCTAATGACCGCAAGTCGCCAAAACTTTGGTAGTTGTCTCTTAGGATCAAAATATGACTGATAAAAATCTTAGCCTAATAGGGATTGTTTTATGTAGGTATTGGTGTGACCAAAGTTTGGTCTCTTAAGGGTAAATTAGGGCAAAAGTGTGCTTGAGGAATAGAGGGGCCAAATCTCACCCAAATGGGTTGGGACTTTGGCCAAAGCCACATGGTCAGTAAAAACACCCTCTCATGGAATTTGAGATTGATTGGGGTGGATTTGCCCTAGGACCTTAGTTCAAACCCTAAGGTTGAACTTTGGGGGTTTGTGAAGGATATAGGGTGACATGTCCTTTTATGGACTTGGAGTTTAGTCCATGTCATCATTGTTGAAACCGAAATCGGTCTCCTGTGGAGTTCACTCTTGGGGAAGGGCTGACCGTGCACCTACTACCCTCAAGCAAACGATCTAGGCACAAGACTAGGAACATAAGGGATAGACCCAAGGTCTCAGCGTGGAGGTCCCGTCGCATACCCGGAAGACTAGCAAACTCTTCCCCTCCCAAGCCAAAGGCTGAGCTAAGGCTCCTTCGGAGGGCTCTCTTGGCCGACCGGAACCTCTAAGGAGAATCTCAAGACCAACTCTCTCCTGACTAGAGGTGCCTCCTCGGGTCTATACAAAATGCTCCTCACCCGCCGTACTATTGGCGCAATCTCGCCGAGCAATTCTACGACATGATGACCAAGTTGGGCCACTAACAGCGGAACTCCGCTATTCTAAAAGGATGACAGCAGGCCATCAGGGGCTTCCGGCAACTATACCTCGGGGCCCCCACGGGCCGAGCGGTTCACGAGCACACCACTCGCCCAAGACAGAAGAAGTAAATTACACATACACAGAGCATCACAGATATTATAAATAATTACAGGGATATGAATTCCATACTTCGGCACGCAGGTCGGCAATATAAGAAAAAATAGGCCTTCGAGGGCCGGCACAAGCTTGGGCTTAAGCTCGCTACTCCCCGCTTGGTACTTCAACACCTGTATGCCCACGTTTCAAATGGCGGCAGCAGGCCAAACAAAGGTCGACTAAGAGCGACACAAAAATATCGCACCCACCCCTTTTTGGGGGGGTTGTGGCGCACATTTCCTGCAAATAGATAATACACAACTTCCACTGAGTCTTCTCTGGGAACCCCAGAACATCACCAATCCGGCTCACACGTACGGATGGGCTTCACACAGCATGCCTAAACCCGTACTCACGCTTCCGGGTGCTAATGCAGTCAATTGCAGGGATGTACACGTCAACCCGTAGGAGAGCATTCTTCCCCCACTCGTCGGTGGAGAGGTGCTTCCATGCAAATATGGAAAATAAGGGCTTCACCTGCCCAAGAAGAAATTTTGTTACCCTTGACGCGTGTTTGGCGGAGCCGCAACCACGCACATTGCTCGAGGCTCGACATATAGCATCTGTAGCAGTTGTCCATGCACGGATCCGACCTCCACGGGAGAGTTGAAAGCTACGAATGATTTTTCCCTCCATGGTCGGGCCTCTCCATGGCCGACCGTACTCCAAGTGTCGTCGGTGAAGGTTGTCCCGGCTTCCGCAAATTCAAGCGACTGCGGGAGAGAAATCCCCGGCCTCGCCTTACTGCAGAGGTGGCTGGGAAGGTGTTCCCGGCCTCACCTGCTCCAGAGGCGGCGGCCTGGGTGGAGAAAGGAGGGGAGGGAGACAGCTCGGGCTGCTGTATCAGGTGGCCAGGGAGTGAGAGGGGAGGCGGCATCAGGCTGCATTGCTTAGGCGGAGACGGGAGAGAGAGAGAGAGAGGGCTTGGGCTGCTGCTTCAGGAGGTCAGAGAGAGAGAGAGGAGGCGGCGTCGGGCTTCCTTGCTTAGGCAACGGCGTGAGAGAGAGAGGGCGGTGCTCGGGCTGCTACTTTAGGCGGTCGAAGAGAGAGAGGGGAGGCGGCATCGGGCTACCTCCTAGCCGAAACCTAACCCCCGGAGCGATGAAAATCCCCTTTCTTTCTTCTTTTCTTCCCGTGTCTTGCCCCCTTGCTACCTATGCCCGAGCCCCTTTTCCCATTTCTTTTGTCCTCCTCTTTGATTCTTTTTTCTTATCCTCTTCCTATACACACACAAACATATATATATATATATATATATATATATATATATATATATATATATATATATATATATATATATATATATATATATATATATATGTGTGTGATAATATTAAAAACTAATACACTTAAAGCCTTCACATATAAAAACTCCACGCGCATGTGCGAGCACTTATCGCTCAGAGCATGCTCCGGGACCGCCACTTAGGGAGGATCCCACTTGGCCGGATACGGGGTTGCACACAATCCCCGCTCTTTTCGAGGTTGGCACAAGCTCGGAAAGAAACATCCAACCCCAAGTATATGGCGAGTGGGAGCCGAACCGAAAAAAAACGTTTGAGAGAAACTGAAAATTGCACTTAAATCACTAATCTCTCCATGCCCCTTTTGATCTTTTTAGACCACTCGATACCTGTAATGCTCCCTGCTATTAATTGTCCTTATACTATTTCTTACTATCAGCATAAAACTTCTCATGATATTGTGAAACAATAAAGCCATATATTTTGTATCCTCTTGTACATGCTGAGATAATCCTTTCCCCCTAGTGTGCCTATAGCCCTGCCCAGCTAATGAGATCCTGAGTAGCGAGTCTACCGGGGCCGACCATCACTCGGGGTACTGCAAAAAGTCTCCAAGAACCAACCCTTTCACCCCAGTTGTGCCTACATCCCTGCCAGCTAATGAGAGCCTGACAGCGAGTCTACTCGGGGCAGAGAAGCACTCAGGTTCCCTTACCCCCCAGGTGAGCCAACGGACCTCCCAGCTAAGAGGAGCCAGGCAGCGGGTCTACCCGGTGCCGAGCATCACTCGGGGTCCTACAAAGTATCCAAACTCTCTCTCCAAACTCCAAACACTCTCCCTTACCCCCCAGGTGTGCATACAGCCCTACCAGCTAGTGAGAGCCTGACAGCGAGTCCACCCGGGGCCGAGCAGCACTCGAGGTCCAAGGCTAACGCCATCGAGTGACTTCCAGCCCTGCTAGCTAGGTGAAAGCCTGACAGCGGGATCTGCTCGAGGTGTAAGGATGACACCGAGTGACTTCTAGCCCTGCCAGCTAGGTGAGAGCCTGACAACGGGTTCTGCTCGGGGTCCAAGGCTAACGCCATCGAGTGACTTCGTGCCCTACTAGCTAGGTGAGAGCCTGACAGCGGGATCTGCTTGATATCTAAGGATGATACTGAGTGACTTCGAGCCCTGCCAGCTAGGTGAGAGCCTGACAACGGGATCTGCTCGGGGTCCAAGGCTAACGTCATCGAGTGACTTCTAGCCCTGCCAGCTAGGTGAGAGCCTGAAAGCTGGATCTGCTCGAGGTATAAGGATGACACCGAGTGACTTCTAGCCCTGCCAGCTAGGTGAGAGCCTGACAGTGGGATCTTCTCGGGGTCTTAGGCTAACGCCATCGAGTGACTTCCAGCCCTGCTAGCTAGGTGAGAGCCTGACAGCGGGATTTGCTCGAGGTCTAAGGATGACACCGAGTGACTTCCAGCCCTGCCAGCTTTGTGAGAGCCTGACAGCGGGATCTGGTCGGGGTCCAAGGCTAATGACATCGAGTGACTTCCAGACCTGCCAACTTGGTGAGAGCCTTACAGTAGGATCTGCCGAGGTCTAAGGATGACACCGAGTGACTTCCAGTACTGCCAGCTAGGTGAGATCCTGACAGCGGGATCTTCTCGGGGTCCAAGGCTAACGCCATCGAGTGACTTCCTGCCCTGCCAGCTTGGAGAGAGCCTGACAGCGGGATCTGCTCGAGGTCCAAGGCTAACGCCATCGAGTGACTTCCAGCCCTGCCAGCTAGGTGAGAGCCTGACAGTGGGATCTGCTCGAAGTCTAAGGATGACACCGAGTGACTTCCAGCCCTGCCAGCTAGGTGAGAGCCTGACAGCGGGATCTGCTCGGCGTCCATTGCTAACGCCATCGAGTAACTTCCAGCCCTGCTAGCTATGTGAGATCCTAACAGAGGGATCTGCTCGAGGTCTGAGGCTAATTCCATCGAGTGAATTCCAGCCCTGCCAGCTAGGTGAGAGCCTAATAGCGGGATCTGTTCGAGGTCTGAGTGCACTTCACCCTTTCATGCTAATTACTGCGGCCGAACACACACATCAAGGGATTTTATTAAGAATAATAAACCACTTACATACCTTAAGGAAAAAAGCGTTTCAAATAAGTGCAAATCCTACCCCGAGTGTTACGGGATTCCAACAACATCTATAGGATGTGTGTAAGGTCTTCATACCCGGAGTTGGCCCATCCTATAGATGTTGTTGGAATCCCGTAACACTCGGGGTAGGATTTGCACCTATTTGAAGCACTTTTTTCCTTAAGGTATGTAAGTGGTTTCTTATTCTTAATAAAATTCCTTGATGTGTCAGTTCTGCCATAGTAATTCGCATGAAATGGTGAAGTGCACTCAGACCTCGAGCAGATCTCGCTGTCAGGCTCTCAACTAGCTGGCAGCACTAGAAGTCACTCGATGACGTTAGCCTCAGACCTCGAGCAGATCCCGTTGTTAGGCTCTCAACTAGCTTGCAGGGCTGGAAGTCACTCAATGGCGTTAGCCTTGGACCCCGAGATCCCGCTGTCAGGCTCTCACCTAGCTGGCATGGCTGGAAGTCACTCGGTGTCATCCTTAGACCTCGAGCAGATCCCGCTATCAGGCTTTCACCTAGCTGGTAGGACTGGAAGTCAATCGATGGCGTTAGCCTTGGACCTCGAGCAGATCCCGCTGTCAGGCTCCCACCTAGCTGGCAGGGCTGGAAGTCACTCGATGGCGTTAGCCTTGGACCCCGAGCAGATCCTGCTGTGAGGCTTTCACCTAGCTGGCAGAGCTGGAAGTCACTCGGTGTCATCCTTAGACCTCGAGCAGATCCCGCTGTCAGCCTTTCACCTATCTGGCAGGGCTGGAAGTCACTCGATGGCGTTAGCCTTGGACCCCGACCAGATCCCGCTGTCAGGCTCTCACCTAGCTGGCAGGGCTGGAAGTCACTCGGTGTCATCCTTATACCTCGAATAGAATCCGCTGTCAGGCTCTCACCTAGCTGGCAGGGCTAGAAGTCACTCGATGGTGTTAGCCTTGGACCCCGAGCAGATCCCGCTGTCAGGCTATCACCTAGCTGGCAGGGCTGGAAGTCACTCGGTGTCATCCTTATACCTCGAGCAGATCCCGCCGTCAGGCTCTCCCCTAGCTGGCAAGGCTGGAAGTCACTCGATGGCGTTAGCCTTGGACCCCAGCAGATCCCGCTGTCAGGCTCTCACCTAGCTGGCATGGTTGGAAGTCACTCGTTGTCATCCTTAGACCTCGAGTTGATCCCGCTGTCAGGCTCTCAACTAGCTGGCAGGGTTGGATGTCACTTGATGGCGTTAGCCTTGGACCCCGAGTAGATCCCACTGTCAGGCTCTCACCTACCTGGCAGGGCTAGAAGTCACTCGATGTCTTCCTTAGACCTCGAGCAGATCCCGCTGTCAGGCTCTCACCTAGCTGGCAGGGCTTGAAGTCACTCGATGGTGTTAGCCTTGGACCCCGAGTGCTGCTCGTCTCCGGGTAGACTCACTGTCAGTCTCTCACTAGCTGGCAGGGCTGTAAGCACACCTGGGGGGTAAGGGAGACAGTTTGGAGATTGAAGAGAGAGTTTGGATACTTTGCAGGACCCAGAGTGATGCTCGTCCCCGGGTAGACCCTCTGTCTGGCTCCTACTAGCTGGCAGGTCTGTTGGCTCGCCTGGGGGGTAAGGGACCCTGAGTGCTGCTCGGCCCCAGGTATACTTGTTGTCAGGCTCTCATTAGCTAGCAGGGTTGTAGGCACACGTGGGCGGAAAGGATTGGTTCTTGGAGGTTTTTACAATACCCCGAATGCTGCTCGGCCCTGGGTAGACTCGTTGTCAGGCTCTCACTAGCTGGCAGGGCTATAGGCATACGTGGGGGGTAAGGGAGAGAGTTTGGAGTTTGGAGAGAGAGTTTGGATACTTTGTAGGATCCCGAGTGATGCTCGGCCCCGGGTAGACCCGCTGCCTGGCTCCTACTAGCTGGTAGGTCTGTTGGCTCGCCTGCGGGGTAAGGGACCCCGATTACTGCGCGGCCCCGGGTAGACTCGCTGTCAGGCTCTCATTAGCTGGCAGGGATGTAGGCACACCTGGGGGAAAGGGTTTGTTCTTGAAGACTTTTTGCAGGACTCCGAGTGCTGCTCGGCCCCGAGTAGACTCGCTGCTCAGGCTCTCATTAGCTGGGCAGGGCTATAGGCACACTTGGGGGGAAGGATTATCTCCTCGTGTACAAGAGGATACAAAATATATAGCTTCATTGTTTCACAATATCATGAGAAGTTGTATGCTGATAGTAAGAAATAGTATAAGGACTATTAATAGCAGGGAGCATTACAGATATCGAGTGGTCCAAAAAGATCAAAAGGGGCATGGAGAGATTAGTGATTTAAGTGCAATTTTCAGTTTCTCTCAATTTTTTTTTCGGGTCGGCTCCCACTCGCCAGATACTTGGGGTAGGATGATTCTTTCCGAGCTTGTGCCAACCTCGAAAGAGCGGGGATTGTGTACAACCCCATATCCGGCCGAGTGGGATCCTCCCCAAGTGGCGGCCCGGAGCATGCTCTGAGCGATAAGTGCTCGCACATGTGCGTGGAGTTTTTACATGTGAAGGCTTTAAGTGTATTAGTTTTTAATATTATCACATATATATATATATATATATATATATATATATATATATATATATATATATATATATATATATATATATATATATATATATTATATATATATATATATGTGTGCGTGTGTGTATAGGAAGAGGATAAGAAAGAAGAAACAAAGAGGAGGACAAAAAGAAAAGGGAAAAGGGGCTCGGGCACAGGCAGCAAGGGGGGGGGGAGACACAGGAAGAAAAGAAGAAAGAAAGGGGATTTCCATCGCTCTGGGGGTTAGGTTTCGGCCAGGAGGTAGCCCGACGCCGCCTCCCCTCTCTCTCTCCGGCTGACTGAAGCAGTAGCCCGAGCCCTGCCCTCTCTCTCACCCATCTCCGCCTAAGCAAGGTAGCCCGACGCCGCCTCCTCTCTCTCTCTCTCCGGCCGCCTGAAGCAGCAGCCCGAGCCCGCCCTCTCTCTCTCTCCCGCCGGCTAAGCAAGGCAGCCCGACGCCGCCTCCCTCTCTCTCCCCGGCCGCCTGAAACAGCAGCCCGAGCCGCCTCCCTCCCCTCCTTACTCTATCCAGGCCGCCGCCTCTGGAGCAGGTGAGGCCGGGAACACCTTCATAGCCACCTCTGGAGCAAGGCGAGGCCGGGGATTTCTCTCTCGCAGCTGCTTGAAGTTACGGAAGCCGGGACAACCTTCGCC
Source organism: Platanthera guangdongensis (assembly GCA_039583875.1). Classification (NCBI taxonomy): domain Eukaryota; kingdom Viridiplantae; phylum Streptophyta; class Magnoliopsida; order Asparagales; family Orchidaceae; genus Platanthera; species Platanthera guangdongensis. The sequence continues at coordinate 169,330 of JBBWWR010000194.1, read as the reverse complement.
GACGCCACTTGGAGCACGGTTGGCCATGGAGAGGCCCGACAATGGAGGGAAAAATCATTCGGAGCTTTCAAATCTCCCGCGAAGGTCGGATCCGTGCATAGACAACCGCTACGGATGCTAAACATCAAGCCTCGGGCAATGTGTGCGGTTGCGGCTCCGCCAAACATGCGTCAAGGGTAACGAAATTTCTTCTTGGGCAGGTGAAGCCCTTATTTTCCATATTTGCATGGAAGCACCTCTCCACCGACGAGTGGTGGAAGAATGCTCTCCGACGGGTTGACGTGTACGTCCCTGTAATTGACTGCATTATCACCCGGGTGCGTGGGTACGGGTTTAGGCATGCTATGTGAAGCCCATCCGGATGTGTGAGCTAGATTGGTGATGTTCTGGGGTTCCCAGAGAAGACTCCGTGGAAGTTGTGTATTATCTATTTGCAGGAAATGCACATCACAACCGCCAAAAAAGGGGTGGGTGCGATGTTTTTGCGTCGCTCTTAGTCTACCTTTGTTTGTCCTGTTGCCGCCATTTGAGACGTGGGCGTACAGGTATTGCAGTACCAAGCAGGGAGTAGCGGGCTTAAGCCCATGCTTGTGCCGGCCCTCGAAGGCCTATTTTTACTTATATTGTCTGCCTACGTGCCGAAGTATGGAATTCATATTCCTGTAATTATTTATAATATTTGTGATGCTCTGTGTATGTGTAGTTTACTTCTTCTGTCTTGGGCGAGAGGTGTGCTCGTGAACCGCTCGCCCCGTGGGTGCCCCGAGGTATAGTTGTCGGGAAGCCCCTGATGTCCTGTTTTCATCCTTTTAGAAGAGCGGAGTTCCGCTGTTAGTGGCCCAACTTGGGCAGCGTGTCGTAGAATTGCTCGGCGAGATTGCGCCAATAGTAGGGCGGGTGAGGAGCATTTTGTATAGACCCGAGGAGGAACCTCTAGTTAGGAGAGAGTTGGTCTTGAGATTCTCCTTAGAGGTTCCGGTCGGCCAAGAGAGCCCTCCAAAGGTGCCATAGCTCAGCCTTTGTCTTGGGAGGGGAAGAGTATGCTAGTCTTCCGGGTATGCGGCGGGACCTCCACGCTGAGACCTTGGGTCTGTCCCTTGTGTTCCTAATCTTGTGCCTAGATCGTTCGCTTGAGGGTAGTAGGTGCGCGGTCACCCCTTCCCCGAGGGTGAACTCCACAGGAGACCGATTTCGGTTTCAACAATCATAGGGTGGAAATAAGCCCTAGAAAAGGTTATTAGAATTTCTAGGAGCACTTAACCTCTTGAAGTGACTTACGACAAAATAGTGCAATTTTCTTCATGATTTTATTACATATTCATATGACTTTGAATAATCTAAAATTTTATCCGTGGTCATATATTAATGAAACAAAGCACTGGAAATTTTAGTGAGAATTTTAGATCAGAACTTATGGTACTTCATTCACATCCTTTCTAGTTGCCCTATTAATTCACGAATTTATTTTGAGCTATCCATTCACTGAGAGCTTATAAAACTTGGTCAGAGAATTTTTTAGGACATCCGTAGGATCCGATAATTTTTACAGAATTTTTAGGAAAATGTTCTTAGTGGTTACTTCACAAGTCACTAATTAATGATTGGTTTTAAATGATTTATTTTTGTGACCAAATGATCTTAGGAAATTGTTATTTTTGGTCAGAAGTATTTTATGGTCATTTTAAAGTTCTGGAAATTTTATCATGATTTTTGGATGAATAATGTTGGTACTTCCATCTTTACTCTACTATTGTGAGTGATAGTTTTTCCTTAGCTTCCGCGAGAGGGTTGTAGTGAGGATTTGATGTACCGGGCATTAGCCCGTTTATATTTTGTACCTTTATTATCATGTCGACATTACTGTGACTTTTATTGTGTGTTTTATGTGATTGTGGACTCTACTTAATCTGGTTGCACTTATGCTTCTTGATGATGTTCGTTGCCGGTAGAATCAGCTTTTTGTAGTGGAGACATTCTTGTGTGTCGGTGTCACCGCAAAGCGACAATTCTCGGCGTAAGTCCCGTTAGCATAGAAAAAAAAGAGGGTCATACAACTGGACTCCGAGAAGTGGCTTGAAGCCATGAAATCTAAAATGGAATCCATGTATGAAGATCAAGTTTGGACCTTGATGGAACCACCTAAATGGGTATGGCCCATTGGGTGCAAGTGGGTCTTCAAGAACAAGATCGATATGGATGTGAATGTACATACATTCAAAGGGTGACTGGTGGCTCTATGTTTCAAGCAAATTCATGGTATTGACTATGATGAAACTTTTTCCCCAGTTGTCATGGTTAAGTCCATCAAAATTATGCTTGCTATTGCTGCGTATTATGACTATGAGATCTGGCAGATGGATGTCAAAACATCTTTCCTAAATGAAAACGTCCTTGAGAAAGTGTATATGACACAACACCGGGGTTTTTTATCACCAGGTGAAGCCACTAAAATATGCAAGCTGCAAAGATCCATTTACGGATTAAAACAAACTTCTCGAAGTTGGAATCTTCGTTTTGATGAAAAGATCAAAGTGTTTGGTTTTATCAAGAATGAGGATAAACCGTGTGTTTATAAGAGGATTAGTGGGAGCATTGTTGTGTTTCTAATTTTATAGATAGATGACATACTGCTCATCGAGAATGATAAACCGACCCTACAAGTTGTTAAGAACAAACTAGGGAGCTGCTTCTCTATGAAGGACTGGGGCGAAGCGACTTATATACTTGGTATTAAGATCTATAGAGAATGATCAAAAAGGTTAATAGGTTTGACCCCAATAACGTACATTGATAAGGTGTTGAAACGGTTCAACATGCTTCAATCCAAGAAAGAATTCTTACCCATATCTCATAGTGTGAGTCTCTCTAAAGACAAATGTCCTAAGTCTTGTGGAGATAACAATCACAAGAAGGTGATTCCATATGCTTCGACAATTAGATCAATCATGTATGCAATGATATGTACTCAACCCGATGTCTCTTATGACTTGAGCATGACTAGCAGGTATCAGTCTTATCCCGGTGATGGTCACTGGATTGCTGTCAAGAATATCCTAAAGTACTTGTGAAGGACTAAGGATACATTCTCGGTATTTGGAGGAGAGGAAGAGCTCGTTGTAATAGGTTACATGGATGCTAGCTTCCAAATTGATAGGGATGACTCAAAGTCTCAGTTAGGGTTCAAATTTTGCCTAAATAGAGGTGTTGTTAGCAGGAAGAGTTCCAAGCAGGAGATAGTTTTTGATTCTATAACTGAGGCTAAGTATATTGCTGCAACAAATGCATCGAAGGAGGCTGTATGGATTAGGAAATTCATCAGCGAGTTAGATGTAGTTCTTAGCATTGTTCGTCCCATAGATCTTTACTGTGACAACAACGGTGCAATTGCACTTGCTTCGAAACTTAGATCTAATCAGCGCTCCAATCACATACTTTAGCGGTAACATCTTATTAGAGAGATTATCGATCGAGGAGATGTGAGCATTTGCAGAGTCCCGACTGAGGAGAATATTGCAGATCCACTGACAAAGCCACTAGTCCAGAGAAAACATGATAGTCATGTTAGATCTACAGGTATATGATACCTTAATGATTAGTCCTAGTGGGAGTATTGTGGATTGTATGTTTGTTGGTTGTAATGATTCATTTGATGAATAGAGTACTATATACATTTCATTTATATAATTTTGGCAAGTTTTTTTATTTTATAAACTTATTTCTATTGTGATAGAGTAATTTAACATTATAAATGCACTTAGAATGTTTGCTTACATAGGAGTCGAGTGGTGTCTTGAATATGAGAGCATATATTATTAGAAACTTCATTCTTAAATTGTCCTTGGTCGAGTGTCATCTTAGAAGCTAAGGGTCATGATGACACATAAAGAATAGCATGTGCATTGACTGATGACCAATTCTCATAGGTCATGATATTATGATATCAACTCATAATATGGGTACTTGTTAGTGAACAAGTTGTACTGGATAGACCCACCATGAGAATACTTTGTGGATTGTTATATGAATGTGACACAAATATAGCTCAAGTGGCAATGGTGTTTGTGGTCCTTTGACCTGAAGTCACAACATTCATCGAGTGAGGAAGAGCATACTTAGATGTTATCAAAAGTCCAGTCTTGAGAAAGTTGGATGATAAAGGTGGAAATTGGGTACGTTATGAATCATTTGTATGTTTGCGTGTGAGCAGAGATGGGATTTGTCCTCTTATATGACAGAGTTGCATCCATGGGCCCCTTGATGGAATGGTACTAAGAAATGCATGGTCATGCTTGGTTGAGTCAATATATGATATTAGGCTCACCAATTTCTAGAAGTCCATTTTAGATCAGGAAACTATGATTGAACGATTATGAGGGTGACACGGTCTATACCTTTAGTTCTATCCAGATGTAAGGGATGGAGGGACATGACAACACTGATACTTTGGTCAAGATTGCTTTTGAGTTCTAAACTCTTATTTCTTGGGGAACAATGATGCATTGCTAGATACCGCTCATAGTTTGTGAAGCTTTTGTTTAATACTTTCACGATCAAGTGGGAGACTGTTGGTATTATCATTATGATCTGGAAGTGATCAAGTATGTAGCCTCACTGTCAACGCAGTATGAGCCTATCAGGGTCGCACATAAGAATGTTTGAAGAAATTAGGAGATTGGCTTAGTATGAATTACTCATATGATGAGTGGAAAAGACTTAACATAACAAGGCTTTGGAAGTATCGAGTGCATTGAGACCACTCAATGCTTTCGTCGAGTTAAGTATATACTCGTCGAATGATTGTGTTGAGTGTGTTGAGTTTACGCAACGATTCGTCGAGTTAAAGAGTTGATTCGTCGAGTATTGCACTTAAGCGTTGAGTTCAATCAACGATTCGTTGAGTCAAGGTGTTGATTCGACGAGTCTGGGTCTCAGGCATTGTGTGTGTTGAGTCCAATCAATGCCTTCATCGAGTTAAAGGTTGACTCAAAAAATCTAGCACTTAGGCATTGAGTGCATTAAGTCCACTCAATGCCTTCGTCAAGTCAAGTGTTGATTCGACGGGTTTGGCGCTGAGAGCGTTGAGAGGTTCAAGTTCACTAAACGCCATTCATCGGATATATTATGGATACTCGATGATTCATTGAGCATAGTTTGTATGATCGATGATTCGTTGTATATGTCATTGATGCTCGACGATTCGTCGAGACAAGGGTTGTCTAGTAGAAAATACTGGATTCTAAGTCATGGGCCTATGAATAGCGACGGGGTGTTCTGTTTATTCCTTTGGGTATAAATAGAAGGATTTTAGGTTTTCTCGGGACTACTACTGTAGATTGATTTTGATGGGTTGTGTAACGCCCTGTATTTTTTCGTTGAATGATTGCATATGCTTGATGGGCGTTACGTTGGCTTTGACCGTTGTTCGAGCATGGTTTTCCCGCGGGCTTTCGCGTGGCTATTTTGGTAGCCTAGTTGCACGATTCCCCAGCAAACCGGAGTCCAATGTGGGTACTCTGTGAGGCCTCTTAGGGAATGCGTGCACATTTTCGAGCCCGGGTAAAGTTGCTCAAAACGGGTTGATGGTATGGAAGATGGGTACATAAAACAAAAAGGGGTAAAAAGTCCTTAAGGAAAAAATGTTCTAGGACGACACAGAAACACTTTTCAAAACAGGGAAAAATGGTTGTTTTTGTGCGTGACACGCCCCCCGACACGGGCGTGTCGGGGCGTGACCCAGGGCGTGACCTGGGGCGTAACCTCCTTGACTCGACGAATTTTCTTGCGTCGAGTTGAGCTCGACGAATGGGGTACACATCCCGTGACACGGGCGTGTCACTGGCCGTGTCCCGCTGTGTCGAGTGTCGAATGTCGAGTGTCGAGTGTCGGGTGTCGAGAGAGGGGACACGGCCTGTGACATGGGCGTGTCACAGGGCGTATCCAGCTTTGTCAAAGTGTCGACACTTTGAGTCGACGAGAGGTTGAGACACGGGTTACATGCCCTAGGTCACGGGCATGACCTATCGGTCACGGGCGTGTACCCGGCTGTGTACCTTGTGGATAAACTGGAAATTGTCGGATTCTGCGCCGCTTAAGGTACACGCCCTGTGACACAGGCGTGTCATAGGGCGTGACAGGGCCGAAAATCGACTTTTGCAGTTTTTTTTGTTCCGCTCATTTCTCTGATTCTGGATCTAATGGTCCAGCTCTGTTCTGGCGGAAATAAGGCCGAAACAGAGATTTCTCCTCCTCATTTAACCTTCTTCTTCATCTTCTTTCTCATTCCAAAAGGACATCAAGGGAGAAAAGCTAAGGCAAGGGAAGAAAAGAGAGGAGCAGCCGTCGCGCTGTCATCACGGTTCAGGCAAGCGGTGTTCTTCACCCTTGCCAATCTTGTTTTCTTGTTCTTTGTTGTGCAAGTTTAGCTAGTTTGCCTCTTTCAATTTTCCTAGCTTGTTCTTCTTGTTTTGTGTTGTACCTCACTAGCCTTGTTATTCTTGTTTTGGTTTAATCATGTCTTACATGCTTACCACCTTATTATCGACTTTTCCTGTGCTCAATTAAGGCTTATGCTAAGTTTCTTCATGTAGCTTTTCTTGTTCATGTGATGCATGTAACTAATTTGATTCATGTAGTTAGTTTGATTCATGTAGCCTTTCTTGTTCATGTTATTCTTTCTTGTTCATATCATACTCATGTGAGTCTTTCTTGTTCAATTAATCAAACGCTAGCAAGTTTGACATCACTTGGGCAATTTGCCGTCATGAGTGAAGACGAAGGAAGGAAACGTGTGTAACTTGGGTTATGGTGAGATTTGCTTATGCGGTTGAGCTTGGGTTCGCTTATGGTGAGTTTTGCGAGGCGAATTGTGAACCATGGCAGGAGCGTTTGTGTGAGGATTCGGTAAGGGGTGGTGTGGTTTAAGCCTTGGTGGCCACCGGGTTTGGATTTGTGGTGTAGAGCACCATTTTGGCCCCGATTTGGGCTAGCTTTTATTGGTGGTTCCACTTTAGGGCCGCCACCAAAAGACCCTTGCGGAATCGAACTTAACCGCTGCTATGTTTCACGAGTATGGTTGTTTCTTGTGCTAAAGATGATGGCTTGGGCATGTGTAGTGCCTTTTTGCTCCTATGGTTTGAGCATGACTTGGTGAGAAGTGCACGCACTTGGTGCGTTTGACACTTTAGATTGATAGTGTTGAACACTTGTGTTCCACCGGTTTTGTTTACTCATTTTACTTACATGAATCATTCCTACGGGGTCGGTAAGCCCCTTCGTCATATTTTCTCAACTTGATATTCTATTGTGTAGCTTTCATGATTGCTGAGGTGTTCTTTCTTGAATGCCTCAGGTGCAGGTTGTAGCCGGTTGAGCGGATAGGTTTTGTTGGTGGAGGCTACTGGGAGCTAGCCAAGCCTGCTTAGCGAGGTAGTTCTTACTTGCTTGTACAGACATGTATGTGCACAATGAGTTCGTGTCAGCTTGTTGGCGCCCATTGGAGGCTTTCTTTACTTGTGCTATATGAATGCTAGACTGCTAATGTGACTCATTTGGCTGAGATGATGTCTCTTTGCTCTTGGGAAGGATTTATGGTAGGTTGCATTAGGTATTTTTAAGCTAAACAAAACCTATTATTGTATAACATGCATAACAGGTTTTGGTCACCGAACAAGTATTTTCCAAATAACGTAAACAAAGATGATTTCTTATATTATTATAAATATACACTGCATATAGGAGATCGTCATAAGTAAACAAAGTATTTCCGTCGCGTACAAACACACATTTTGATTCCTACGGCCGAGGGATACGGGCATTAAACTAAACGGTTTTCTTGCATTTAATTGATGGATTTCAACTAATAAAGTAAGCATCAAGGGTTTGCCTGAGCGTGTGCAGTTATCCCCTGCACGATGTGGCATCATAACCCGTAAATCTTCTTACTCTGATACGATGTACTCGTTGAGGAAATGCGGGTTGTGACAGTTGGTATCAGAGGGAGGTTTGCTTGACAATTTTTCGGGCAAACTTTCCTTTTTGTCATTATCGTAAGCATCATATCATACACACACCGCGGTGCCATCAGTATGTCTTGACCGAAGCACGCACACTACACTCATGGCATGAACAGTAGTATACGAGGCATATTATGTAGTATGGGATGCATAATATGTGGTTGTATATGGATCCACCATAGGGGCAACATGTGCGGGTTATGTAGTATGGGATGCATAACCTTACCACATGGATGCGACTAGCACGTTTTCTTTTCTTCGTTACATACAATGCTATGCAGTATGGGATGCATAACATTGTGATGCGTACGACCGCTCATGGCATGCATTAAGGCCTTTTCTAGCATGCATAGCACAGCACGCATAACATAACATTGCATGAGCACAACGTGCCAAGCTAAAGATGTACTTGATGACACCTGTACACTCATGGTTTTGGGTCAAAGAAATTCATGCATTCATGGTTTAGGCACAAGTTAGTGGGATGACAGTGAGTCATCTTAGGCTAGGCATCACATCATTCTTAAACTCCCAGAGCAAGTTAGCAGTTGATGTTCATATTTATATATGTCTGGTCTGTACACAGCAGTTGTGTATTTTGTTGGGTTTGAGCTTGATAAGGGTGAACGTGTTTATAGGATGTCGAAGCGTCCAGTGACAAGGCAAACTCCCCAATCCGAGGGCGAGTCTTCGGGCGCGTAGAATAATGCCCTGATGGATAGTCTATGCCAAAGTAATGAGGCTTTGACGAGGTAGGTGCAGGAAGTGCAGTCCCAGCTCCAAGCTATGTCATCAGCGATGTCTGGGCTGGCACCAAGAGTGCAAGAGACTATCAGAGGCCCTACTAGTTCTACTCCTTACGTGGCAGTGATACCCCCAGTTGTGGTTCCTCCTATGATGACTTTCATCTCGGAGTTTCAGCGACTTGGACCACCTACTTATGATGGAAAAGCGGACTTTGTGATCTTGGATGATTGGGTGATCACGTTGGAAGAGATGTTTGTCTATTCTGGCATTACCGAGGACCAGAAGGTGATGCTTGCCGCCTATCAAATAAAAGGGTTAGCTAAAGGTTGGTGGTCGTGAGAAAAGGAAAGCCTAGGGGCGGGATGTTCGTGGGAAGCCTTCAAAGAAATGTTACGACGCAAGTTTCTGCCATCAGTGGAAAGGGACTGCTTGATGAATGACTTCTTGTACCTGAAGCAGAGGAAACATACAGTTAGTGAGTATGAAATTGAGTTTAGCAAGTTAAGTCGGTTCGCTCCGAGCTTGGTGACTATGGAAGCCGACCGAGTGAAGAGATTTCTTGGCAGACTCCGAAGCGATGTTCAGCAATTTGCAAGTGCTTATGGAGCGACAAGTTATACCAGTGTGGTTGAGGCTGCTTTGAAGGTGGAAGCTATATAAACTGCAAAACAAAGAGGGTAGCTGATGAGGCAGGGCAAGAGACAGCTCGTGGAAGGGAAAAGCTCCCAAGCATCAGACGTAAGAAAGAAGAGTAAGGAGACGTGTAGCTTCTATGGCCGGTCAGGCCACCCATTTGAGAAATGTTTCAAGCGGTTGGGGATGCAGAAGAAGGAGCAGGTGCACGCCATTCAGGGTGTGCCAACCAGAGACTTGGAGTGTGCAGTGTGTGGACGGAAGGGACATGATTCTGCCTGTTGCTGGGCCAAAGAGAAAGCCTGTTATCAGTGTGGCAAACAGGGACATCTCAAGGCAAGGTGCCCACAAAACCAGCCCGTGCTGCAGCCAAGGCCACTCCAGGCTTTGCATCCGCCTCCGCGTTTGGACAAAGGAAAAGGGAAGTTAAATGTAATCTCTTCAGAGGAAGCTCAGATGTCACCTCAGGTTATCGCAGGTTCGATTCCTTCCCCTGGTTCACGTTTTGTTTATGACTCTTGTGCGTAGTTCTTAGCTACATATGTACCCTTATAGGAAACTTTAAGGTAAAGAACCGTTGGGCGCGTGTTCTCTTTGATTCTGGCGTGACCCATTCATTTGCGGCTCGAACCTTTCTGGATCGGTATCATTTGACACCAGATCGAGTGGGGAATGCCTTTTTGGTGAAATTTCCTTCCGGTACTTCTGTGGTTGCAGACTGGGGTCTTCTTGATTATCCCATTTTGATGGGGGATTTCTTAGCGAAGGCTGATTTCAAAGTGATCGATTTAGAAGATTTTGACGTCATTCTGGGCATGGACTGGTTATCCCGCTATGACGCTGCCATCCAGTGCAAAGGAAAGCGCTTGGATTTTATCAAGGATAATGGTCAGCCGGGAAGTGTTTATGGTGCTTCTTGCTAGGATTCTCCAGGGATTTCAGCGGTATGTGTTCGGACGTTGTTTGTTTCCGACTGTTTTGCTTGTGTAGTCTCGGTTGTGGGGAATAGTGCTGTTTTGCCGCATTTGGAGGAGATTACTGTTGTGCGTGACTTTCCAGATGTTTTTCCTACTGATATTCCTGGTCTTCCCCCTGATCGTGATGTTGAGTTTGTCATTGATTTGGAGCCGGGTACGCGGCCTATTGCGAAAGCGCCGTATAGAATGGCCCCGCGTGAGCTAGCAAAATTGCGTACACAGCTGTATGACTTATTGGCAAAGGGGTTTATCAGGCCAAGTTCCTCACCTTGGGGTGCACCAGTGTTATTTGTGAAGAAGAAAGATGGGTCGATGCGGCTTTGCATTGATTACCGGGAGTTGAACAAGGTGACTATTAAAAACAAGTACCCACTGCCAAGAATTGATGATTTGTTTGATCAACTGCGTGGCAGTTCAGTGTTTTCGAAGACTGATCTCCGCTCGGGCTATCATCAGCTAAAGGTTCGGGAGTCTGATATTCCGCGGACTGCATTTCGATCAAGACATGGCCATTTTGAATATCTGGTGATGTCGTTTGGTTTGACCAATGCACCATCAGCCTTCATGGATATGATGAACCGGGTGTTCAAGGACTACCTGGATCGGTTCGTGGTGTTTTTTATTGACGACGTTCTTGTTTACTCCCATAGTGCTGAGGAACATGAACAGCATCTGCGATTGGTGTTGGCCACTTTGCGAGACCAACGGTTATTCGCCAAGCTAAGCAAATGCGAGTTTTGGTTGCCTCAAGTTGCCTTTCTGGGGCATATCATTAATCAACATGGAATTTCAGTGGATCCCGAAAAGATTGCTGCAGTCATGGAGTGGAGGAGACCGGAAACACCCAAGGAGATTCAGAGCTTCTTGGGATTGGCCGGCTATTATCGCAGATTTGTAGAAGGTTTTGCTACGTTGGCTGCGCCTTTGACTCGCTTAACCCAGAATAATGTGGCGTTTGAGTGGAATGACCAGTGTGAGGCATCATTCCTTGAACTCAAGAACAGACTATGTACCGCTCCTGTGTTGATCTTACCGACAGAAGGGATAGATTATGATGTTTTTGTGGATGCGTCGCACGTTGGACTTGGCTGTGTTTTAATGCAAGACAAAAAGGTGATTGCGTATGGGTCTCGGCAGTTGAAAAGTAATGAAAAGAACTACCCAACGCATGATTTGGAGTTCGCAGCGGTGATATTTGCATTGAAATTGTGGAGACACTTACTGTATGGTGCATAGTGTAAAATCTTTACAGATCATAAATGTTTGAAGTATGTCTTCACGCAAAAGGAACTTAATCTGCGCCAACGGCGATGGCTTGAATATGTAGCTGATTATGATGTGGAAATTCAGTATCATCCCGGGAAAGCTAATGTTGTGGCCGATGCTTTGAGTCGGAAGACGGGGAAATTATTTAATCTTTCCGTCGACCGTCTTGTGGAGGAATTTCTCTTGATGGATATTTCCGTGGGAAGATATGAACCGCAAAGTCGTTCGGCAGTCGAAGAACCTTCATGGATGGTGCTTGTAAGACAACATCAAAGGGATGATCCTGAGCTTTTACATTTATTTCTGCAGACTGAAAAGGGTGACTTACCGGATTTTGCTATTGATGATGGGGGCACGTTAAAGTATCGCGGTCGATTTTGTATCCCTGCAGTTGGAGACATTCGTGATATGGTATGTCGAGAAGCATATGGCTCACGTATGGCCTACCATCCAGGCTCAACTAAAATGTACCGTGATTTGAAACAAATTGTCTGGTGGGATGGAATGAAAAGAGATATAGCGCAATTTGTATCTGAATATCATACCTGCAAGCGGGTGAAAGCTGATCATGGGAGGCCTGGTGGCAAGTTGACGCCATTGGAGATTCCAACATGGAAATGGGAAAGCATTTCAATGGATTTTATTACAGGCTTACCAAGATCTCCACGAGGACATGACTCCGTATGGGTGATCGTGGATAGGTTGACCAAGTGTGCTCATTTCATACCCTTTAAGGTCAACTACCCGATGAAGACAATAGCAGAGCTATATGTGAACGAGATCATCCGACTGCATGGTGTGCCAGTCAATATCATTTCAGACCGGGATTCTCGATTTACTTCTCGTTTCTGGAAAAGTCTACAAGAGGGTTTGGGAACGGATTTGAGGTATTCCACTGCTTACCACCCTCAGACGAATTGCCAAATAGAACGAGTCAACCAAATTGTGGAAGATATGATTCGATGCTACATTCTTGAGTATGGCGGAGCATGGGATGAACGTTTGCGGCTTATGGAATTCGCATATAATAACAACTATCAAGAAAGCTTGCAAATGGCTCCGTTCGAAGCTTTATATGGGCGTCGATGTCGGACTCCCCTATTTTGGGCCGAGGTTGGCGAGCGGCCTTTGTTGGGCCCAGAGGCGCTCGAGGACATGGAAGTTGTCGTACGACTTATTCGGGAGAAGCTCCGGATTGCCCAAGAGCGATATGAAAAGTACGCCAATCGGCGAAGGACGGAGTTAGAATTTGCTGTGGGGGATTTCGTCTTCCTGAAAGTCTCCCCAATGGTTGGAATTAAACGGTTTGGAAAAGAGCGCAAATTAGACCCCAGATTTGTGGGTCCCTTCAAGATTCTTGCGCGAGTTGGTGCATCCGCTTACAAAATAGAATTACCCGTGAACTTTCCTGGTGTTCACGACGTGTTTCATGTAAGCCAACTTTGCAAGTGTGTGCGGAATGACAAGCAAGTGTTGGACGTTGTGCCGCAATTGGCGCCAAACCTTTCTTATGTGGAGATGCCCATCCGTATTTTGGACGCCCAAGAGCGCGTGTTGCGGAAAAAGAAGATTCCTATGGTCAAGGTGCTATGGAAAAATCAGCATGTGGAAAGTGCGACGTGGGAGCTCGAGTCAACAATGAGGGCGGCTCACCCTCATTTGTTCTCGTAAATTAACTGGTATGAGAATTTGTGTTTTTGTTGAATTAGTGTTTTAGTTTGCTAACTCATTTGATTTCGATCAAAAATGATTGCAAAGTTTCGAGACGAAACTTTTTATTAGGGGGAGTGACTGTAACGCCCCGTATTTTTTCGTTGAATGATTGCATATGCTTGATGGGCGTTACGTTGGCTTTGACCGTTGTTCGAGCATGGTTTTCCCGCGGGCTTTCATGTGGCTGTTTTGGTAGCCTAGTTGCACGATTCCCCAGCAAACCGGAGTCCAATGTGGGGACTCAGTGAGGCCTCTTAGGGAATGCGTGCACATTTTCGAGCCCGGGTAAAGTTGCTCAAAACGGGTTGATGGTATGGAAGATGGGTACAGAAAACAAAAAGGGGTAAAAAGTCCTTAAGGAAAAAATGGTCTAGGACGACACAGAAACACTTTTAAAAACAGGGAAAAATGGTCGTTTTTGTGCGTGACACGCCCCCCGACACGGGCGTGTCGGGGCATGACCCAGGGCGTGACCTGGGGCGTGACCTCCTTGACTCGACGAATTTTCTTGCGTCGAGTTGTGCTCGACGAATGGGGTACATGCCCCGTGACACGGGCGTGTCACGGGCCGTATCCCGCTGTGTCGAGTGTCGAGTGTCGTGTGTCGAGTGTCGAGTGTCGAGTGTCGGGTGTCGAGAGAGGGGACACGGCCTGTGACACGGGCGTGTCACAGGGGCGTGTCCAGCTTTGTCGAAGTGTCGACACTTTGAGTCGACGAGCTGTCGAGACACGGGTTACACGCCCTAAGTCAAGGGCGTGACCTATCGGTCACGGGCGTGTACCCGGCCGTGTACCTTGTGGATAAACTGGAAATTGTCGGATTCTGCGGCGCTTAAGGTACACGCCCTGTGACACGGGCATGTCATAGGGCGTGACCGGGCCGAAAATTGACTTTTTTAGTTTTTTTGTGCCGCTCATTTCTCTGATTCTGGATCTAATGATCCAGCTCTGTTCTGGCGAAAATAAGGCCGAAACAGAGATTTCTCCTCCTCATTTCACCTTCTTCTTCATCTTCTTTCTCATTCCAAAAGGACATCAGGGGAGAAAAGCTAAGGCAAGGGAAGGAAAGAGATGAGCAGCCGTCGCGGTGTCATCGCGGTTTAGGCAAGCGGTGAACTTCACCCTTGCCAATCTTGTTTTCTTGTTCTTTGATGGTGCAAGTTTAGCTAGTTTGCCTCTTTCAATTTTCCTAGCTTGTTCTTCTTGTTTTGTGTTGTACCTCACTAGCCTTGTTATTCTTGTTTTGGTTTAGTCATGTCTTACATGCTTACCACCTTATTATCGACTTTTCCTGTGCTCAATTAAGGCTTATGCTAAGTTGCTTCATGTAGCTTTTCTTGTTCATGTGATGCATGTAACTAATTTGATTCATGTAGTTAGTTTGATTCATGTAGCCTTTCTTGTTCATGTGATTCTTTCTTGTTCATATCATACTCATGTGAGTCTTTCTTGTTCAATTAATCAAACGCTAGCAAGTTTGACATCACTTGGGCAATTTGTCGTCATGAGTGAAGACGAAGGAAGGAAACGTGTGTAACTTGGGTTATGGTGAGATTTGCTTATGGGGTTGAGCTTGGGTTCGCTTATGGTGAGTTTTGCGAGGCGAATTGTGAACCAAGGCAGGAGCGTTTGTGTTAGGATTCGATAAGGGGTGGTGTGGTTTAAGCCTTGGTGGCCACCGTGTTTGGATTTGTGGTGTAGAGCACCATTTTGGCCCCGATTTGGGCTAGCTTTTATTGGTGCGTTCCACTTTAGGGCCGCCACCAAAAGACCCTTGCGGAATCGAACTTAACCGCTGCTTATGTTTCACGAGTATGGTTGTTTCTTGTGCTAAAGATGATGGCTTGGGCATGTGTAGTGCCTTTTTGCTCCTACGGTTTGAGCAGGACTTGGTGAGAAGTGCACGCACTTGGTGCGTTTGACACTTTGGATTGATAGTGTTGAACACTTATGTTCCACCGGTTTTGTTTACTCATTTTACTTACATGAATCATTGCTACGGGGTCCGTAAGCCCCTTCGTCATATTTTCTGAACTTCATATTCTATTGTGTAGCTTTCATGATTGCTGAGGTGTTCTTTCTTGAACGCCTCAGGTGCAGGTTGTAGCCGGTTGAGCGGCTAGGTTTTGTTGGTGGAGGCTACTGGGAGCTAGCCAAGCTTGCTTAGCGAGGTAGTTCTTACTTGCTTGTACAGACATGTATGTGCCCAATGGGTTCGTGTCAGCTTGTTGGCGCCCATTGGTGGCTTTCTTTACTTGTGCTATATGAATGCTAGACTTCTAATGTGACTCATTTGGCTGAGATGATGTCTCTTTGCTCTTGGGAAGGATTTATGGTAGGTTGCATTAGGTATTTTTAAGCTAAACAAAACCTATTATTGTATAACATGCATAACAGGTTTTGGTCACCGAACAAGTATTTTCCAAATAACGTAAACAAAGATGATTTCTTATATTATTATAAATATACACTGCATATAGGAGATCGTCATAAGTAAACTAAGTATTTCCGCCGCGTACAAACACACATTTTGATTCCTACGGCCGAGGGATACGACCATTAAACTAAACGGTTTTCTTGCATTTAATTGATGGATTTCAACTAATAAAGTAAGCGTCAAGAGTTTGCCTGAGCGTGTGCAGTTATCCCCTGCACGACGTGGCATCATAACCCGTATTTCTTCTTACTCTGATACGATGTACTCGTTGAGGAAATGCGGGTTGTGACAGGTTGCATATGAGCTACATTGTGAGATATCTAGAAACCCTAAAAGCCGATGGAATTTATTCCACCCGCCGCCAATCTCGTCGTCGCCACTTAGCCAGATTCCGGTGAGTGTCGTCGCCGCCTCTTCTATTACAGACCTAGCAGTCCGTAAAGACGTAGAACCTTCCCTCCCGACCTAAAGTCTTCGCAACAAGACTCTACAGGTTCTCCCATTCGTATGGGCTTCCTGTAGAGGTACGAACACTATTCTGCACTAGGAACTATAGCCGCAAAGTTATTGGCTGATTTTTTGGAGCATCTAGGTTAAGTATAGACTCAATCCCGCAGAGATAAATTTTTATTTACATCACTTTCTTCTTGATACATGTCCATTACTTGATCCGAACTTCTTTTGGGTTCTCTTTTTCTTTATTTCCGCTGCGTGCACAAGTGTTGTGTCATCTAGCAAAACCCAACAAAACATGCCCTTTTTTTGGTGGGTTTGTGTAAGGTTGTTGATGCCCACCATAGTATTATATTGTTAAGTCACTTGCTAACTGCTTAGTCTCTTTTCGATGACTTGTTAGCTTTACTTTCTCTCTGGAAATATTTATGGTAGGATTGCATGTTAGTTATTTTAAAGTATTAAACTATCATTTTGGCTATCTCATGCATAACATCATTTAACCCAAGCCATTATATTTTAACGAATGTAAAAGCTGTCTCTATACTTATATTAAACCTTAAGGTATGCATATCATGATGTTGGATCCCTAGTTAGATTTGGGCTAGGTTCACTAACTAGGATATCTGACCTATAATGTATAGCCAGGGTCAAATGTTTTAAGTCCTAAAGTCTAGGATAAGTCTTTAAGATAAACCATACATGGACCAGCCAGCAGAAGACCTCAGATGACTCAAGACTTAGAGAAAATCAAGTTCAGTATATAAGTTCGATGTTCGTCGAACTCAGCTCAACGATCGTCGATCGCTGATCGATGAACTCAGAGTTAATTCTCTGAGTTGAGCTCGACGATATTCGAGCTCAGGTCAATGAAGTTTGGATTTTAACTTCAACACATTCTTTCCAGAATATCTTCTCTGAACTCAGCTCGACGAAGAGAGAATCTGTGCTCGACGAACTTGGACCCCAGAATTGGCAAGTTATTCATGGAATGCAGTTCGCTGAGCTCAGGTCGACGAACTTGGTTCTCTGGTCGACGAACAAGTTTTCTCAGGTCGACAAACCGGGTTTCTCAGCTCGACGAACTTCGATCTCAAATCGACGAAATCTGTCCTATGGTTGACAATTTCTGTTGCAGTTCCAGAATTAGAGTTTTCCTCATTTTTTGTCGTTTATTTAATCTTATTTAGCAGTAATTTCCTGAAGTAATTAATGCTTATATTCTCTGAATATAGCCGTTACTGGCAGCATTGATTATGGACTTCATCAGGATAATTACTTGCTTAATTAATTGGGACAGTTGGGGGAACTCATCAATGCAAATATTCTCCAGCCGATTTTTCATTCTCCAGGCCATCAGTAATTAATGCTTGAGAATTCAAAATTCAAAGGAGAAATTTGACAGAGAATATAAAAGAGATTTTCTTTTCAGTCGACAGCAACAAGGAATAAGATAACAGAACCAGAGAACATATAAAAATCTCTTAGACATTCTTTGTGCAGAAAACATCTTATTTTCACCATGATTTTACTCTTGAAGAAGAACAACAACAATCACTATCAAGAGTCTTCTTCAACTTCTACTCCAGGAGCTTTCAAGGACAACAAATATTATATCAGTCAGAAGTTCCTGGATCTCTTCATGTCAAGGCTGAAGAACTACTACACCCTGTGCAAGGCTTCAAATGATTTCTGGAGAAGCCTTGGAAACATCAATCCACTTGTCTTCTCAGTAGTTTGAGAAAAAGAAGACACCACCAATCTCTCTCCCCCTCCTGTATAAAGGGTTTATTAACTCCCTTCAAAAGTTTATTTTGGTTTTTGGGCACCTGATCAAAAGCTCAAAGGTGGCAGTCACCTGATCAAAATGGTGGATTACTACCAGGGTGATAGAAGAGTGGATGCACCCAGGTTGGGGAACCACTATAAAATTTCTTGTATTGTCCGATTGCCCCTTTTCTTGTTGTTCTTATTGTGGTTGTGATATACTAGGTTGCTGTGTTAGAGTAGATTAATTTAGATTGATTTTACTTTTGTTATTATTGGTATCAATTATTCTTTACTCTTATAATATAAAACTCTTAAACAGCCAAAAAAATTTTAACATACTCTATTCACTCCCCCCCCCTTCTAGAGTAATCAGATCTAACCCCCATCTTTCAATTGGTATCAAAGCAGGTTCCTTTGGTTGTACAAGCTAACCCTTGAACCAAAAGGTCCTTTGTTAGATCTGATCTTAGTTTGGTTATTACACAGCATGGCACAGAACAAAGACTATTCAAGCACCAGACCTCCAGTCTTCAACTTGAATAAATTTGCAATCTGGAAGGCAAGAATCAGGCTGTATATGAATTCTATTGATGAGGACATCTATAATTCTATTTTGACAGGTACTCCTCAACCAATAGCTGCTACTACATCTACTTCAAAATCAAGCACACATCATGTTCCACCACCTGAGTGGACAGATGCTCAGAAAAAGGCCAAGATTGCAGATGCAAAGGCCATGAATATACTGGCTCAGACTATGTCAGATGACATATTCCAAAAAGTGGCTGAATGCACATCTACAAAAGCAATTTGGGACTCTCTAAACCAGATGGTTGCTGGTTTAGCTGATGAGAGAAAGGACAGGAGATCAACCCTTATCTCTCAGTATGAAAATTTCAAGAAAGATGAAGCTGAATCTGTTGGTGAAATGTGAAACAGATTAAGTTCAATAATCAGTGAGCTGAAGACTTTGGACAAAGACATCTCTCTCACTGAGGTGAATGATAAAATCCTCATGTGCTTCCCAAGCTCATGAGATTTCAGGATATGGCCAATCATGGAGGCTAGGATCATGAATGAGATTTCCATTGAATCTCTCCTGGGAAAGCTCAAATCCTATGAGTAGTTGATCAAGTCCAAGGAAGATACAGAACAAAAGACTCCTCCACCAGTAAGAAGGGAGCAGAATATAGCTTTTAAAGTTGTTGAAGAAACTGACGCTCCACCATCAAATGAAGAACTCCTAAGTCTCTTAGCCAAGAGAATCTACAAGATGGCAAGGAAGGAGTTTAGGATAAAGTCATCCAGGCATGATGACAAACCCTGGTATGATAAAACACCCACTAAGGGAATTATATGTTTTGGGTGCAGGAAACTAGGACAGTTCATTTTTGAATGTCCCAAAAATCAAAAGATGGAGAAAAGGAGAGAAAAAGACTCCAAGAAGCACCACTACAACAAGCCTTCATCCAGCAAGCACAAAAGAAAAGAAAAAGGCTTTGTGGCTGAGACATGGAGTGATACTAAAGAAGAATCTTCATCATCTAGCTCTAGTGTAGAGGAAGAAGAAACCAAGGCAAGGGAAGTTTGCCTCATGGCTATCAATACCTCTTGCAGTCCATCTAATGCTGAGGAACAATCAGAAGAATCTGAATCAGAAGCTGATCAGGTATTATCAACCTTTGATTACAATTCTGATAGTTTTAAAACTAAATTTAAATCCATGTGTATAGATTTAATAAAATCTGAAAAAGTAATTAAAATACTTAGGGAAAAATTAAATGATCATGAAAATCTTGTCTCTGAAAACATTAAATTAAAAGATGAATTAACATTAGCTCAAGAATAAATAATATCATTAAAATCTGAATTAGCTGAGGCTAGGAAACTTGAAGAATACCTAAATGTGATAAGCATCAAGTTGATGGACATCACAAGAACAGTTAATGTTAGGCTTAATGGCAAGCTCGGCTTAGGTGCATCATCAAGCCAACCCCCACTAATTTAGAAAAATATCTTGACAACACTAATTAAGTTTGTTTCTAAAAAAGGAAAAGAGAAAATATATAATGATAAAAATGTTAAACCAACTGCATTAAAACCAAAGAATAAGAAAAAGAAACAGAAAAAGAAAAATTCTAACTACAACAATGTTCAACAGATTTTGTTGAACTCCAATCGACGAAATATGTACAGTTCGTCGAACTCCAGTCGACGAACTCCAAACGCAGATTTCTATCATAATTATTCGTTGAACTACAATCGACAAAACCAGTATGGTTCGTCGAAAAGAGATCGATGATTTTGGGGCCCAGAGAATGGATATTCTCATTCTCTGAGTGGAGTTTGATGAACTCACCCCCATTCGTCGAACTCAGGTCGACGAACTCACTTGAATTCATCGAACGCAGTTCAGTATAACAGAAACTTTAATTCTTCTAAAAACTGATATAAACCAAGATCTTCTGATAATCAATTTAATCAATGGATTATTCCACCTAGAAGATATCATCCATTAGGTTACAAATGTCAACCTGAATATTCATTTATTTCTAGTTTTAGTTATGTGAAGAAAGAAGGACCCAAGGTAACCTGGGTCAAAAATAGCTAATTTATTTTATTGCAGGTGAAAGACTATCCTACCACAGAGCAACAGTAGTATCTGGATAGTGGCTGCTCTAAACACATGACTGGGAACAAGGATAACCTAACTCACTACAAGTCAAGGTTATGACCTAAAGTAATATTTGGTGACTCCAATTATGGCTAGACTGAAGGCTCTGGAAAAGTCAAGATTGAAGCTGTCACCTTCAGAAAGGTAGCCTATATAAGTGGACTAAAGCATAACCTTATCTCCATAAGTCAGTTTTGTGATGAAAGGTTTCAGGTATCATTTACTAAGACTTCCTGTATTATTACTTCTATAGATAACCATGTAGTTTTGACTGGCACTAGTGTAGGAAATGTTTATGTAGTCAATTTTAAGTCTGCCAAAACTAAAATCTGCCTGTTTAATTCAACTAGCAACAATAATGACCTTTGGCAAAATATATTAGGTCATGTTAACTTGAAAAACATTGCCAAACTCTCTAGGGACAACCTTGTTAGAGGATTGCCTTATTGCCCTTACAAGAAGGAAAGTTTTTGCAGGGCTTGTCAATTAGGCAAGAAAACTAAAGTAGTTTTAAATCAGTAAATAAAAGTGACTCACCTAGATCATTGTACTTGCAACATATGGAGCTTTTTGGCCCTATTGCAGTACAAAGTCTGGGAGGCAAATCTTATACTTTAGTGATTGTAGATGACTTCTCTAGATTCACATGGGTATTCTTTCTGAGATCTAAGTCTGATAACTTCAAGGTTCTTACAGATTTTCTAAAGAACCTACAGATTGAGTACTATACTCCAGTTACATTGATCTGAAGTGATCATGGTACTGAGTTTGAGTTTCTTCTTAAGCAAGAGTTCTGTGAGAAGGAAGGTATCAGGCACTGCTTCTCAGCTCCTAGAACACCTCAATAAAATGGGGTTGCTGAAAGGAAGAATAGAACCTTAATTGAATCTGTAGGCACATTACTTGCAGATGCTCATTTGCCCCTATCCTTTTGGGCAGAGGCTGTGAGCACAGGAAATTATGTACTGAATAGAAGTCTTATACACAAGCTTAATAATAAGACTCCTTATGGGCTACTTAAAGGGAAGAAACCTAAAGTAGACTACTTTAAAATATTTGGTTGTTAATGTTATATTCACAACAATAATAAGAAACACATTAGAAAATTTGCGGCCTAGGCTGAAATGGGAATTTTTCTTGGATATTCCCAAGTAAGCAAGACCTATAGGTTCTTTAATAAATCTACCTTGAAAATTGAAGAATTTGTACATATTTCATTTGATGAAACTAACATGCTTTATAAGGAGAAAGAAATTTCTATCAGTAACTCTTTGCAGGAACCATATTTGTGTGAGAAACTGAATGATTTAACACTCACCAATGAGGCTGTTAGCCATCCTTCTCCACAAATTGCTGAAGATAATGAAGCTGAAGACAGTGGAGATGAAGACACTCAAAATAGTGAAGAACCTCCAACAGCTACTATAATTCCACAAGAAGAATTTATTTCCCAAGCTGTTGCACAACCAACTACACCCACTGAATTTGTCACACTTAGAGATCACCATATATCTCAAGTGATTGGAGACATCTCAGTTGGTGTGTAGACTAGGCATCAACACAACCAAGACTTTATACATGCCTGCTTCATATCTCAAATTGAGCCCCAATCCATTAAAGATGCAGAGCAAGATCCCCACTGGATTATTGCAATGCAAGAAGAGCTCAACCAATTTGATAGATGCAGAGTTTGGGATTTAGTTTCAAGGCCAAAAGGCTACCCATTCATTAGAACTAAATGGGTATTTAGGAACAAGCTTGATGCCCAAAGTGTCATAATAAGGAACAAGGCAAGGCTGGTTGCTCAAGGCTATAGGCAAGAGGAAAGGATTGACTATGACCAGACATTTGCCCCTATTGCAAGACTGGAAGCAATCAGAATCTTCCTTACATATGCTGCCTATAAGAAGGTCAAGGTTTACCAAATGGATATCAAGAGTGCATTACTTAATGGTGAACTTAAAGAAGAGGTTTATGTAGAACAACCTCCAGGTTTTATTTCTTCTACTTATCCCTCTCATGTTTTTAAATAGCATAAAGCTCTTTATGGTTTAAATAAAGCTCCAAGAGCTTGGTATGAAACCTTAGCTAGCTTTCTTTTAGAGCATAAATTTTCTAGAGGCATAGTAGATAGGACATTATTCACTAGACACCATAAGGATAAAATTTTATTAATACAAATCTATGTAGATGACATCATTTTTGAGTCTACAGATTCCAAATAATGCAAGAGGTTCTCTGACCTCATGCATTCAAAGTTTGAAATGAGTAGCATGGGTGAGCTCACCTACTCACTTGGTCTCCAAGTGAAGCAGCTACCAGATGGAATCTTTATATCCCAATCTAAGTATGCTAAAGAGCTTATCAAAATATTTGGGATGTCAGATGCCTCAGCTTAGAAAATACCTATGGCTACAAATGTTGTAATTGACTCTGATGAGCATTGGAAACCTATTGATCAGAAATTATATAGGGCCATTATTGGGTCCCTATTATATCTTACAGCAAGTAGAACTGACATAATGTTTGCTAAATGTCTTTGTGCTAGGTTCCAAGTGGACCCTAAAGGATCACACCTTATTTTCTTAAAAAGGATTTTAAGATATATAAAGAGTTGTCCTAGTCTAGGACTTTGGTATCCAACTGAGTCAGAGTTTGACTTAACTAGATACTCAGATGCTGACTTTACTGGATGTAGAGTAGACAGAAAAAGTACCTTACGGACATGCCAATTTCTTGGTATAAGATTAGTGTCTTGGTTTTGCAAGAAGCAGTTATCTGTGTCTACTTCAACTACTGAAGCATAATATATAGCTGTTGGAAGTTGCTGTTCCCAGATTCTGTGGATTCAGAACAAACTCCTAGATTATGAGTTCAACTTAAATAATTCAACCTTACTTTATGACAACACAAGTGCAATTTCCATTGCACAAAATCCAGTACATCACAGTAGAACTAAGCATATAGACATTAGACATCATTTCATTAGAGAGTGTGTGGACACAAATAAATTAAGCTTGTCTACATTTACACTGATTTGCAAAGAGCAGTTATATTCACCAAACCTTTAGATGAAAGAAACCATATGTTCTTTATAAATTAACTTGGTATGATCAATGGAGAGGCCTTAATTTAATTTCTATCTATGGTCGATGAATTTTTCAAAGTTTGTCGAACGGAGATCGATGAACTGTGAAAAGTTCTAGAGACATTCGTCGAACGGAGATCGACGAACTCTCTGTGAGTGAAGTGCTTTCGTCGAATGGAGATCGACAAATTTGCTTCATAAAAGTTTCGTCGAACTGAACTTGATGAAATGTTTTCACTTCTTCTGATTGAGATCGACGAATTCTTTTGACTATAAAATATTTTGTTGAACCCAGATCGAAGAATTTTTTCTTTTCGTCGGATGGAGTCTGCCACTTCATATTCTAAAAACCATATATCTAGGTTTTCTTCGAGCTTCGTCCTGCGCTTTCTATTCCTTTGCACTTGATCTCTGTTTTTCTTGTGCAGGCAAAAACAATTGCGATTCCGGCGAACACTCTTGCTGCAATGATATTCGATATGGGATTTGACATTGACTTTGAATCATTCCAGCACTCCAACAAGATCTTTGTGGATATTCTGAAATTGTTTGTGTAGCAGAATCTGCAGAAGTTCATGACTCAATGGATCAAAATAGCAATGATTGAGATTAAGGAATGGGTGTTTACCTCTACAACACCAGAGGAAGATATATGATAGGAATAATATCCGGTAACACAGTCTCTCTTTCCCCCACCATTTTATCTGAGATTTTTGGTCTGCTGTATGGTATTGAAGAATTAGATATGGATAATGAGGAATATGATAATATGTTGATTAAGATGGGTCATTTTGGAGAAAACCTGAACAAATTTCTGAAGACAAATTTGTCTGCTGAGTACAAAATTTTGGCTGATGTTGTTGAAAAGGTTCTATTGGGCAAACATACCGTCCACGACTACATCACCAGGAACCAGTTCTTGGTGATGGGTGATCTGGTTGATAAGAAAGGAGTAAACTGGGGCAAATTATTGTTCGATTTAATTAAGAAGAAAAATAACAAGAAGTAAGTTTTCTTTGGAAAGATTATGGGTATAGTCCTTCACGAAAAGTCTCTTAAACTACTGTTCTCCATAACAGTATTCATAAATGCAATGTTTGGTAGATGGGAGAGGAAAATAATCAAGCCATCCAAGGTTTCATCCTCTGCAAGGACTTCTGAGAGCACTAGAGCCGCAACAGTTGCTTCTCCACCTCCAGAAGACGTTCCTTCCTCCACCAACATTCCTTCTCCTCCTCAACCTCACCAACAACAACAACAACATCTACCCACACCAGCTCCCTCACCAGTTCCATCTCCAAACCATACTACACCACCTCTATCTCCACCTCCACATTCTCCACCTCCTCCACTTAATATATCTCAAATTCATACCTCTGAAATACCATTCTCCTCTATTCAAGGACCATCCTTTAACTTCCTGTCCCCTCCACCATCTCCACATCAATCTCCAGTTCAGGAAATTCCATCTTCACCCACAACCATAGTTCCCTTCACTACTGCTGCAACTCCATCTATTCCCATCCCTCCACTCACCCACACTGACATTCCATCTAATGTTCCAGACTATACACATACAGATATGTCCAGTGCCTTCTTTGTATATTTCAATTGTGAACATCACACTCCTTACTGCTCCACTGCTCCAGAATCTCTTTATCTCAACTTCTCTGATAAAACTAAAGACCTTCTAGCATTTATTTATCCTACCCTTAACAAGATTATAACTGATGTTATAGATCAACTTTCTATTTCCATTACTACTCTTTCTTACAAAATTGCTGCTTTGTCCCTTGTTTCTTCTTCTAGAGGACTGGCTTCAGGACCCCCTGAACCCAGTCAGGAGGAGATGCTCTATGATAAAGAAGTTCCAGTTTCAGCAACAGCAGAAGCAGCAGAAAATTCTGTGATGTCTGATGACTCAGAACAAGCAGTTATTCCTACTGAAATAATTGAGTTATATACAAATTCTGATATAGATATGGATGAAAACATTTTGACAGAAATAAATACTGTTGGTGATTATATTATAAATCCCACAGTTAATCTGAATTCTTTACTATATTTATTCATTTTTGTCTACAGAGTTACTCTACCTAGTTCTTCTTATCAGCATTCTTTGACTATAGTTCCATATACATCACCAATAAGCCCCACAGTTGCTAATCAACTTAAGGCTAGTTTGTAGTAGCAGAGCTTCCCAAAGAATCAGCTCCCATGGCCAGTTCTTCTCCAAAGGCCATCTCACCTCCCACATACAAGATGGATGACATCCCCCTGCCTGATCTTGATGAAATTCTTATAGCTGATATTGAAGAAGAAAATAAGTTAATTGTTGAAAGTATTTCTGAAACCATTGTTGCTCAACCAGCTCTTCTAGAATATCCAGTGCAGCCTCAAGCAGAAAAGCAAGTATAAAAAGTTCTTCTGAAAGCACTTGATGATATATATGACAATCCTCAGGGATCTTCTTATGAAGAAGAGGATGATGATGATTCTGAAGATGATACTGCTGCCAAGAAGAAAGTCTCTAAGAAGAGAAAGGTTGTTCCCATTGCTGCTCCCAAACCAAACCCTACTCATGATACGCCATATTATATTTTGCAGAATATCGCTCCATATCCTAGTATGCCAGCATGGAAGTGACTTTCAAAGAATGAGCAGAAAGCCAGAAAGAAAAGGAGGAGGTACTCTCCTCCTCCTCCTCAAAGGAGCTAAAGAGGTCCTCCTCCTCTTCCTCCTCGTCCTGCTGGTGCTTCATGAAGCAGTTCTCAGAGGTCTACTCCATATGCTAGAACATATCAAAGATAACCTGATAGATCCTCAAGATCATATGGAAGCAGCCAACAAAGGTATTCTTCTAGCAGCAGACAGCAACAACAGCAGCAACATCAATAACAACAAGATATTCAACAACAAGCTTCTAAAACTGAAAAAGTAGAAAGTCCAAAAAGGCCTGCATCACCACCTATTCCATTTGTGGATCCTAAAACAGAAATAACTTCACGAATGGCCAGATTCCAGGAGCTTGTTGGATTATCAATGATCAACAAAGCTAAAGCTGAAGGGAGAGATACTTCTTAGTACTCAACCATGTCTTCCTACAGAAAAGAAGAGCTTAAAAGGTATGAAAAGGCTAATAAATTTTTCAATGTTGATGCCTACATGAACTTGCATCCAGAGGTTGTGGTACCCAGGGCAACTTCTCTTAATATAATTGGTGCTGCTGATATGACCATGTCCAAAAGAGAAGCAGGAAATCCTAATAGAAAAATCAAATTCACCCAGCCCTCTGATAAAGTTAAAGTTGACAAGCAAAAGTAATAGCGGAAGAAATGAACATCTTGTTTAGTTGTGATTTTCTGAACTATATTTGTTTTCTGTCACAAAGCTACTATCTATGTAAATATCTGCTGAATGTTTCAATTTTCTGTCAGATATATTTATCCTGCTTTGTGAATGTTTTTCTTTCATTTGGTAATAGTGACCTCACCCAAATAAGGGGAGATTGTTGGATCCCTAGTTGGATTTGTGCAAGGTTCACTAACTAGGATCTCTGAACCACAATGTATAGACAGGGTCATATGTTTTGAGTCCTTGAGTCTAGGCTAAGTCTTTAGGTTAAACCATACATGGACCAGCATGCAGAAGACCTCAGATGACTCAAGACTTAGAGAAAATCAAGTTCAGTATATAGGTTCGAGGTTCGTCGAACTCAGCTCAACGAACGTCGGTCGCTGATCGACGAACTCAGAGTTAATTCCCTGAGTTGAGCTCGACGATATTCGAGCTTAGGTCAATGAAGTCTGGATTTCAACTTCAACACATTCTTTCCAGAATATCTTCTCTGGACTCAGCTCAACGAAGATAGAATCTGTGCTCGACGAACTTGGACCACAGAATTGGCAAGTTATTCACAGAATGCAGTTCGCTGAGCTCAGGTAGACGAACTTGGTTCTCTGGTCACCGAACAAGTTTTCTCAGGTCGACGAACATGATTTCTCAGCTCGACGAACTTGGATCTCAGGTCGACGAAATCTATTCTATGGTCGACGATTTCCGTTATAGTTCTAGACTTAGAGTTTTCCTCATTTTCTGTCCTTTATTCCATCTTATTTAGCAGTAATTTCCTGAAGTAATTAATGCTTATATTCTCTGAATATAGCCATTACTAGGAGCATTGATTATAGTTTTCATCAGGATAATTACTTGCATAATTAATTGGGACAGTTGGGGAAACTCATCAATGCAAATATTCTCAAGCCAATTTTTCATTCTCCCAGCCATCAGTAATTAATGCTTGAGAATTCAAAATTCAAAGGAGATATTCGCCAGAGAATATAAAAGAGATTTTCTTTTCAGTCGATAGCAACAAGGAACATGATAACAGAACCAAAGAACATACAAAATCTCTCAGACATTCTCTGTGTAGAAAACATCCTGTTTTCACCTTGATTTTACTGAAGAAGAAGAACAATCACTATCAAGATTCTTCTTCAACTTCTACTCCAGGAGATTTCAAGGACAACAAACATTCTATCAGTCAGAAGTTCCTGGATCTCTTCGAGTCAAGGCTGAAGAACTACAACACCATGTGCAAGGCTTCAAGTGATTTCTGGAGAAACCTTGACAACAACAATCCACTTATCTTCTCAGTAGTTTGAGAAAGAGAAGACACCATTAACCTCTCTCCCCCCTCATGTATAAAGGGTTTATTAACTCCCTTCAAAAGTTTATTTTGGTTTGTGGGCACCTGATCAAAAGCTCAAAGGTGGCAGTCACCTGATCAAAACCTGCTAGTGGATTCCTACCAGGGTGGTAGAAGAGTGAATGTACCCAGGTTGGGGAACCACTATAAAATTTCTTGTGTTGTTTGGTTTCCCCTTTTCTTGTTGTTCTTGTTGTGGCTGTAATAGAGTAGTTTGCTATGTTAGAGTAGATTAATTCAGATTGCTTTTACTTTTTGTTATTATTGGTATCGCTTATTCTTTACTCTGATAATATAAAAATCTTAAACAGCCAAAAAGATTTTAACATGCTCTATTCACCCCCCCCCCCCCCCCCCCCCCCTCTCTAGAGTAATCAGATCTAACCCCCATCTTTCACATGAGTTGTTCTATTTGGATCTTTATGCTCATTTACGATGTTAATCAATAAAAATAAAGTATTTTTGTAGCGTATATTCATGTTTTTACATGTGGACTAACTGATCCACTGAGTTGAGGGATACGACCATCAAAACTTAACTTAAATAGAAATTTCTTCATAATAACTTGAGGTTTCATATAAATTGTTAGGTTCAGGTTATTTCCTAAGAGTCTGCAGTTATCCCCTTGAAAGTGAGGGATAGATCTGATTTACACTAGAGGGGGGTGAATAATGTATGTTAAAAACTTTAATTAATTTTTATAGCGAATTTAAAGTATGTGATATATATATAGAGAGAGAAGCAATCACAACACACAAATAAAGAGAGTAACAATCACATACGACACAAGGAAATTTATAGCAACCCTTTGAGCTTTCGATCAGGTGACTAAAAACCAATCTAAGTCTTTTGATCAGCTGACTTAAGACCCAAGGGGTTTAACTTTTGAAGGGAGTTATAACCTTGCACACAATTTATAAAAATAAACAAAAGTTGATGATATCTTCTCTTTCAAGATTCTCTGAGAAGACTAGTGGATTGATGTTGAAGCAAAAAGCTTCACTGATTTGAGTAGTGTATATGATCAAGAGAGGGAGTCTTTTCTTCAGGGTGTAGGCCTTCTTTTATCTGAGAGATGAAGACTTTGCACAAGCAGAGACTGAAGATCTAATTCTATAAGCTTATGAAATATATAAGAGTACGTGTTGATTTGCAAGTCTTTAAGTCAGTATATCTAAGTCTGTAACCTTGAGGCAGCAATCTTCTGTACATATATATAGAATGCTGAGAGAAATTCAAACATTTGAATTAATCGATTCTGAAACGTCTGAGGAATTCCCGAGAATGGTAACTTCCATGGAAATTGATAAGCTTTACACTCTATGATAAATCCATATTTAATGCTGCCTCTAAATGGCTATATTCGTTAGAATATTTTTGCATTAAATATCAGAGTCATAACTATCTGTAATTAAGCTTTTAAATTATTCTGGCTTCAGAATATATAATGGCCTAAAATTAAGCCTAAAACTGTTATGCCTTCTGTAAATAAAACTTCCTAAAACACAACAAAGAATTAGTCGAACTCAACAAGCATTTCGTACCTTAGCCCGGAGTTCGTCGAACAAAATCTTCTTATTTGTCGACCTAAGCTTAGAGTTCGTCAAGCTGAGCTTGACTTTCATGGAGATGAGTATCTGAGTAGAGACCAGAGTTCATCGATCGAAGCTCAAAGTTCGTCGAGCTAAACTCAGAGTTAAGACATTGATTTGTCTAACTGAGATCGTCATTCATCGAATGCAGCTCTGCTATCGTCGAATTAAATTCTTCTATCATCGATCTGCATTTCTGCCTAAATTCTTCTGAGGCAATAACCCTGGAAATAAACCTATGACCCTAGACTATACAAAATGGGTCAAACTAAATATCCTAATAGTAATCCTAGCCCAAATCAGTAATAGGGTTCCAACAATCTCCCCCTATTTGGGTGAGGATACTATTTATAAAGGGAAAACACAAAGCATAAAATACCTAGCAGAAAAACTTTCAGCAGATATAAAAATAAAGTGTTTTGAAAGTTATAAACATAAACACAGTTATAAGAACATAAAATCAGAAATCAATTGTCTTTCTTAGGAGCATCAGAGGAAGATTCTGAAGAAGGTTTAGTGAAGATTAACTTCATGTCGGGGTGTTTAGCTTCTTTTTGAGTCATCCTTAAATCTTGAGATCCAATAATCTTCAAAGAAGTAGTCCTAGGCACCACTACCTCTGGATGTAAGCTCATATACTTCTCCACATTGAGCAAGTTTTTTACTTGATATTTATCAAGCTACTTATTTTTGTAGGAGGATGTAGTAGAGAACTTTGAGGTGTCATTTCTTTCATCTCTGGCTTTCTTAATTTGTGATAAAGCAATGAGCTCATTAAATCTGGTCATTCTAAAATTTGGATCCAATTCTGGATTATACACTAGAGATGATGGCCTTTCTTCATTTGATGGTTGTGTGTTGCTTTGATTTGACTTTTGCTGTTGTTTGCTACTTTGATTTCTTTAAGTATCAGACCTTGAGGGTCTATCTTGTCTGCTCTGAGTAGGTCTAGATTGATGATGAGAAGAAGTAGACCTTTGAGAGGAAATATTACCTACTACACCTGCTACAAGAGGAGGAGGAGGAGCTCCTCTCCTAAATCTTGGAGGTGAAGAATACCTTTTCATTTTCTTCCTGTTCTTCATTTCATTCTTTGAGAACCTCATCCAGTGGGGGAGGTCTCGAGTGAGGGGTAGTCCATGAAGAACATAGTAAGGAATATCTGTTGTGGCTGAAGGTTTTAGAACTAGAGTCGTCTGACTCATCAAATTCTTCATCATTAGATTCATCTTCAGGCAGATCATATAAATCAACAATCTGTTTAATTAACTTAGAATAATCAATAGCTTGATCTTCTGGCTGTACAGTTACCATCTCTGTTGTATCAAATGGTATATGTACACTGTCATCTTGTTTCATATCTTGAAAAAGAGTATCATCAAAATCTGGCATAGGAGTTTCATCCCAAGCAAAAGTTGGAGTGGAGGAAACTTGCCCTTTAAGATCCATCGAATCTTCCAAAATTAAAGATTGTGAAACTGGAGAAATGATAGAGGAAACAGCTGAAAAGTTGGCCCTTAGTTGTTCCAGAACTGAAGAACTAACTGGAGCAGTATAACATACTATTGCTTTAGAAGAATTAAGCTTAAAAACTGGAGAATAACTATTATGCAGAGTATCAAAATCTGATAATAAAGAATTCAAGTTGACTATGGGATGAATAGAAACATCACCCATTGTAACAACTTCTGGAATTTCTGCTAACTCATCTGCAACTGAAACTTCAAACATTTCTGAATCTTCATGTTCACCAACCACTATTGCTGCTGTTGTAACCTCTAGAACTGAAACTGCATATTGAGGAGCTTCTTCATAAAACATCTCCCCCTGCTTAGATCCAGGGAGATCTATATCTAGGCCCCCAAAAGAAGGGACGGTTGAGGAGGAGGATAGCTGAGAAGATAGAACGGAGATACAATCAGCAAGTGGAGCTATGGCTTCATCTATCAGCTTTTTGAGGATTGGAGAAATAAATTCAAGAATATTTGAAGCAATGGAAGAAAACTCCACATACATAGACTCAGGAGGAACCTGAGTAGATGCAGAGGTAGATGGAATGGAAGTAAAAGTGATGAAAGTGTTTTCATAGTTGGAGCAGAGATAGAAAGTTTGAGGAATGGAAGATGGAGGGATGACATAGGGGATGTCATCTGGAATGATTTCCTGGATAGGTGATGGAGTGGAATGTTGCGGAGATGAGTGTAGAAGAGAGAAGTGTGGAGGAAAAGAGATTAATGGAGATGTGGGTGATGACTGAATAGGTGACTGAGGAATATAAGCTAATTTATCTGGAGATAATTGTTATGGAGTAGAAGATTCTGGATGGAAAGAAGTTGACGGTGTATCCTCAATGAGGTGGAGTGGTGACTGAGGATGTGGTGAATCCATTTGTGAAGTGCATGAGGGCATTTGTCCAGGTAAAGATGGCAGATGAGATTATGGAGACGCAAGACAAAACATCGAACCCGGTTCGATGAAAAATTCTAAAAAGAAATGTGTTTTATCGATCTCCGACCGACGAAGGTTTTGCGAAACAAATATATTTCGTCGAGCTCTATTTGATGAAAAATACTTGAAACAAATTCGTCGATCTCCGTTCGACGAAAGTTTCTCAGAGAATGTTCGTCGATCTCCATTCGATGAAAGGTGGAGAATATGTCGATCTCAAAATAAAAGTTAATTTAGTGATTCTTCATTTATCATTCCTAACTGATTTTAGAAGTCAATGTGTTTCTTTGCATCTAAAGATTTAGTGAATATATCTGCTTTTTGAAGATCACTAGGAATAAATTCCAGTTTAATCTTATTCTTCTCTACATTATCTCTTAGAAAATGATGTCTTATTACAATATGTTTGGTTCTACTATGATGGACTGGATTTTGTGCAATAGAAATTGCACTTGTATTGTCACAAAATATAGTTGAATTATTTAAGTTCAGACCAAAATCTAGTAGCTGATTTTGAATCCACAAAATCTGTGAACAACAGTTGCCCGCTGCAATGTATTCAGCTTCAGCAGTTAAAGTAGACACAGAAGTTTGATTCTTGCAAAACCATGACACAATCCTATCACCAAGGAACTAACAAGTTCCTGAAGTACTTTTTCGGTCAACTCTGTATCCAGCATGATCAGCATTTAAGAATCCAGTTAATTCAAATTCTGACTCTATTGGATACAAAAGTCCTAGATTTGGGCAACCTTTTATATATCTTAAAATCCTTTTAGATAAAATTAGATGAGATTCTTTTGGATTTATTTGAAACCTAACACAAATATAGGTAGCAAATAATATGTCTAGTCTACTAGTTATTAAGTATAATAAGGACACAACAATAGTCCTATATATTTTCTGATCAAAAGGATTGCCACGTTCATCAGTATCAACAACAACATTTGTAGGCATAGCTATTTCCATAGCTGAGGCATCTGATATCCCAAATCTTTTAATAAGGTCTTTAGCACATTTAGATTGGGATATAAAAATACCATCAGGAGATTGCTTCACTTGTAAAACAGGGAAGTAGGATAGTTCAACCATGCTACTCATTTCAAATTTTGAATACATTTGGTTAGAAAACCTTTTACATAGTTTGGAAACAGTAGAGCCAAATATTATATCATCTATATATATTTGAACTAGCAAAATTTTATTTTTATGATGTCTAACAAATAATGTTTTATCTACAAGGCCTCTACTAAATTTATTTTTTAAAGAAAACTAGCAAGAGTCTCATACCATGCTCTTCGAGCTTATTTAAGACCACAAAGAGCATTGTTGAGTCTAAAAACATAATCAGAATGAGTAGGAGAGATAAAACCTGTTGTTTGTTGCACAAAAACTTCTTCTTTGAGCTCTCCATTTAGAAAGACACTCTTCACATCCATTTGATATACTTGGAATCTTTTGAATGCTGAAAATGCAAGAAAAATTCTGATAGCCTCCAATCTTGCAACAGGAGCAAATGTCTGGTCATAGTCTATACCTTCCTCCTATGAGTAGCCTTGAGCTACCAATCTTGCTTTATTTCTTATAACGATTCCTTGAGCATCCAATTTTTTACTAAAGACCCACTTGGTTCCAATGACTAAATAGTCTTTGGGACTTGGAACTATGTCCCAAACTGTACATCTCTCAAATTGATTGAGTTCATCTTGCATAGCAATGATCCAGTGGGGATCTTGTTCTGCATTTTTGATGGATTGAGGTTCAATCTAAGAAAAAAAATAAGCATGCATCTGATCTTGATTCAATTGATGCCTTGTTTGAACACCAGCTGATATGTTTTCAATCACTTGAGATCTAGGGTGATCTCTAAGTGTGACAAAATCAGTAGGTAGAGTTGGTTCTTCAACTGCTTGTGGAGCTAATTCCTCCGTTGGAATTTCATTTGCCACAATATTTTCAGCATAAATCTCATGATTTTCTTCATCACTTTCATCATCAGCAATCTATTGAGAAGGATATATTGTATCCTCTTGTGTTAGGATAAACTATGGATTTAATATTCGTTATATTAGCTAGGTGTGTTGTTTTATATGCAAGTTTAAGGTGAGGAATCGGTGGGCGTGAGTTCTTTTCAATTCGGGTGCTACATATTCTTTTGTGGCTAGGAGTTTTGTAGACCGACATCATTAGGATATGGATCTGTTGGATGATTCTCTTAACAATAAGTTCTAATTAGGAGATTTGGTGAAGCTGAATCAGGTTATTTTGAAATGTCATATTCTCTTACGAGGTTGTATATTGTATGTTGGTCTAAAAGTGTTGGATTTAGAAGATTTTCACGTGATCTTGGGCATGAATTGGTTGTCCAGATATGATGTGGTCATCCAGTTCAAAGTCAAGCATTTGAATTTCATGTTGGACAATGGCCAACCATTGAGCGTATATGGCTCTCTAAGTCAGGACTCCCCAATTATATCTGAGGTACGTGTTCGACAATTTTTAGAGTCTGGATGTATTGCTTTTCTAGTTTTTATTTTGGAAGCTTCTTATAGCTCGCCACGTGTTAAGGATACTCTCATGGTGCGAGGGTTTCCTGATGTCTTTCCTGCCAGTCTTCCTAGACTTACACCAGAGAGTGAGGTAGAGTTCATTATAGATCTTTAGTCGGGAACTCATCCCATTGCAAAAGCACCCTACTGTATGGAGTTGCTTGAGTTGGAGGAGTTACTCACCCAGTTGGATGAGCTGCTGCAGTGTGACTTTATTAGGTCTAGGTCTTTGCCTTGTAGTGCTCTAGTTCCTTTGTGAGGGAAAAGTATGGATAGATTTGATTGTGCATTTCAGGAGCTGAATAAGGTGACTATCAAGAACATATATTGGTTGCCTCTGATTGATGATTTATTTGACGAACTGTGAGGTAGTTCTGTATTCTTGAAGATTGATCTTCATTCGGACTATCATCAGTTGAGGATCTGTGAGTCTGATGTACTACGAACTGCCTTTCATACACAATATGGATATTTTGATTTTGTGGTGATGTCCAGACTGACAAATGCACCTTCTGCTTTTATGGACATGATGAATAGAGTATTCAAAAATTTTCGGCATCATTTTGTGGTTGTCTTCATCGATGATGTTATAGTGTAATCTAGAAGTACTAAAGCACATGATTTGCATTTATTCCTAGTGTTATCTACTATGAGAGGGAACATGTTATATTCAAAGTTGAGCAAGTGTCAATTTTGGATATCCCAAGTCTCCTTCTTGGGTCATATTATAAGTAAAGGTGGTATCATGGTGGACCCAGCTAATATTACTATAGTTTTGGATTGGAAGAGGCCTATAATACCTAAGGAGATAAGCAGCTTCTTAGGATTGTCAGGTGAAAATAAGAAATTTGTGCAAGGATTTTCAGTATTGTCTGCACCTTTGACCAAGCTTACGCAAAAGAGTGCATCTTTTATTTGGAGTGATGTCAGTGCGGAAGTTTTTCAAGAGTTAAAGAAGAGATTATGTTCTGCCCTAGTTTTGGCTTTTGCCTACCGAGGGGGTGGAGTATGTAATTTATATGGATGCTTCTCGAGTTGGGCTCAGTTGTGTATTGATGCAAGAAGGAAAATTTATTGTGTATGGTTCAAGACAATTGAAGGTTCATGAATGGAATTATCATACACATGACTTGGAGCTTGCTATAGTTATTTATGCTTTGAAATTATAGAGATGTATTTTGTATGGAGTATCATGCAAGATCTTTACGGATCACAAGAATTTGAAATACGTCTTCACTCAAAAGGAATTAAATCTGTGGTAGCAGAGACGGTTGGAATTGGTTGCATACTATGATGTTGATATTCTCTTTCATACAGGCAAGCTAACATGGTAGATGATTCCTTCAGTCAAAAGGCCTCTCATATTTTTAAACTCTCTATGCAGTATTTAGAGGAGGAGTTCTTACTGATGAATATAACTGTCGGAAGTAGCGCTTTGCCGACTAGCATAGAAGCTGAAAAGCCTTCATGGCTTTCACTTACGATATTACATCAGAAGGATGATCACGATTTGTAGTGCATTCGAAGTAGAACTGAAAAAAGGAGAATTACTGGATTTTCCAATTGATGATGATGGCACTTTAAAGTACCCAGGTAGATATTGTATTCCCACTGTTGAGAATATTCAAGCAAATATTTGTGATGAAGTGTATTGTTCTAGTATTGCTTACCATCCTGGTTCTATAAAGATGTATCAAGATTTGAAGCAGATGGTTTTGTGGTTGGGAATGAAGAATGATATATCAAAGTTTGAATCAGAATGCTTTACATATCAGCGTGTTAAGGAAGATCATAGAAGACTTGATGGTAAGTTGACACCCTTGGATATTCCATGTTGGAAATGGTGGAGTACCTCTATAGATTTCATTACAGGTTTGCCAAGGTCTCCACTAGGGCATGATGTTGCTTGGGTTATTGTTGACAGATTGTCGAAGTGTGCCCATTTTGTGTCTTTCAAGATATATTATTTTATGGAGAAGATAACAGAGCTTTATTTGAATGAGGTTATCAGATTGTATGGTGTTGTAGAGATTATAATGTCAGACCAGAACTCTGGATTTATGTCTAGTTTCTAGCAAAGATTGTAGGGAGCTTTGGGCCGTAACCTTAGGTATTCCACCACTTACCATTCCCAGAATAATTGTCAAACAAAAATGGTCAATTAAATCATGGAAGACATTATTAGATGTTATATCTTGGACCATGGTGGATCCTGGGATGAGCGTCTTAGACTAATGAAATTCTCCTATAATAACAGTTATCATTAGAGCTTGCAGATGGCCCCCTTTAAAACTTTATATGGGTAAGCATTATCGAACTCCCCTGTTTTAAAATGAGGTTATTGAAAAGATATTTACAGGTCTAGAGGCCTTAGAAGAGATGCACATTTTTGTAATGGATATCTATGAGAAGCTTCATTTGGCTCAAGAGCATAAGAAGAAATATGCAAATTGGAGGAGGGTTGATCTAGAGTTCGTAGTTGGGGAAATGGTTTTCTTAAAGGTTTTTCTAATGCCAGGTGTTAAGAGATTTGGGAAGATCTATAAGTTTCATCCCCAGTATGTGTGACTTTTCCAAATTATTTAGAGCAGCGGAGTGTCTGCTTATAGGCTGGAGTTGCCTGCTTCTTTCCCTGGTGTTCATGATGTGTTTCATATGAGCCAGTTGCAAAAGTTCTTATTTAGTGATCGTCATGTCCTTAGCTTCGTACCCCAGTTGCATTCTAATCTTTTCGTAATCGAGGATCCTGTTTGTATTCTGGAGACGCAAGATCTAGTATTGAGGATAGAGGAAGATAATTCATATGGTTTAAGTTCTTTGGCGAACTCAGGATGTCAGGAGCGCAAGTTGGGAATTGGAGACTGCCATGAGTGAATCTCATCCTCACCTATTCTCCTAATTTTCTTCGGTAAGTGTTTATATTAGCAAATTTTTATTAGTACTTTTTGGATTTGAGGTTTGAATTGCATTCTAAGTTTCAGGACAAAACTTCATTTTAGGGAGGGTGACTATAACATACCTGAATTTCCAATAATTATTTTCAATCTTCAAATTTGTGTAATTTTTGGGTAATGGCGTTAGGTTAATGCGGAATTAATGGAGCGTCGTCGTTAGTGCATTTTCGTGTCTGTTTGGTCAAGAAGACTGGATTTCGATCTTGTCGGAATTGAGATTTCAAAATAAATTTATAAAATTCGGAAATCTTGATTCTTAATTAAAGTAGATTTAATAAATGAGGATTTCTCTTTGCTAATCTCAGTTCAAGTAAGTCAAAGCTAGACTTGGAAATGACAAAAGGCATTAAAATCCTATCTTGGAAATTGATTTTTTGTATTTAATAATAGAGGCCAGCTATAGTTTTTCAGTTCACAATGCCTTTCTTCTTCCTCAAGCCAACCCAATAATTAGGGAGAGAAAGCGAGAGGAGGGGGATTTTTCTTTTCCTAAAACTTTTTGGCCGCCCAATCGGGAGATCCGGTGCTCGTTTTTCTTGACCGAGCCTAGATTTGGAAAACTCTCGTGAAGCTCTTTGCGTGTGTGGTGAGTATTTTCCATTTCATGAAGTTTTATCATTAGTTTAAGCCTACCTAACTATTGCTTCTTGTAAAAACTTTGCAGATTTTCTTATCAAGCTTTAGTTTGGGTCGATCCTTGGCATGGAGGGCTTGAAAGGCCAAATACCTGGTTGAAAGGTTCAGGCAAGTGATGGTTTGTTTCCTCCGTGCATGTCCTTCTTTATACCTCTGCTTTTCCTATAAATCTACTTGTAGAAATTTTGTTTAGACTTAATTATGTGATGGAAATTCCATGGGAAGTGGTTTTGGTTAAATCTCCTTCTTAATTGCTTTCATTATTGTTTCTTGTAGCATCAAATTTCTGCTTCTCCTTCCTAATAGTTAGCACTATATGCTAATACTCTACATTTGTTTCCATTAGATGTCCTTTGTGTTTACTGCTTTCTGCTCAAATTCTGCTTAGTTCATATTTTTGGCTAAGTCAAAATTGACTGCATTGACTGCATGATTCATTTTTGCAATAAGTCAAAAATCGACTGCATCGAATATATGGTAAATTTCTGCACTAAGTCAAAAATTGATTGCATCGACTGCATGGTTCATTTTTGTACAAATTTAAAATTCCACTATATTGACTGCATGATTCATTTATACACGAAGTCAAAAAATGACGCCATCGACTGCATTGTTCATTTCTACTCTAAATAAAAAATTGACTGGATCGACTGCATGGTTAAATTTTGCACTAAGTCAAAAATCAACTGCATTGCTGCATGGTTTATTTCTGCACTAAGTCAAATATTGATTGCATGGTTCATTTCTACACGAAGTCAAAAATTGACTGCATGGTTCATTTCTGCACTAAGTCTAAATTCAACTGCATAGTTAAATTTATTTACATAGTTAAACTTGACTACATAGCTAAATTCTACTGCATAGTTAAATTTGACTGCATAGTTAAATTCGACTGCATAGTTAAATTTGACTACATAAATCAATTCGTCTGCATAGCTCAATTCGATTGTATAGTTCAATTCGGCTGCATTGATCAATTCGCCTGCATAGTCCAATTTCGCCTGCATAGTTCGGGCTTATTGATAATATATGAGTATGTTTCTACTTAGTAACACCTGTATTGTTCCTTTCCAAATTCCTAGAATTTGGTGTTCAGTTGGTGTGAATGGGAAATATGTCACCGCCACAGTTTCTTTTTGATGTTTTGGATTGTTGTGTTGTGTTTGAAAGATAGCCACCATCACAGTGCCTTTTGTGGCATGATTTGATCTGATGTTTTGCGCTGAAATATGAGTCACCGCCTCTGTGCCAAATTATGACTGCTGTTAACGATAAACTTACTCATGTTGATCAGTATATATATATATATATATATATATATATATATATATATATATATATATATATATATATATAGATCTTACTGCACTTAGTGCCAACTTTCCTTTTGACTAATCTTTTTATAATGTTATACTCACTGTTTATGTGGATTTTATTGAATAACCTTATGACTTTTGGTTTTGCTATCTCTCGCTCATTCTTTATTGAGGCATTATTTTATATGAATGCCTCAGGCACTAAGTAGTAGATGTTTGGGTGGTTAAAGTGGGTGAATTCAGGCTTGGTTTAGTAGTTGTTGTTTCTGTTGAAATTTGTGAAGTGAAAGTGGGTGATAGGACAGGTCTGGCGGTCTGAGCGTCCTGAGCGGTCTGAGTCCACGGTCTAGGCGGACTGCTGGTTGCGTCCTGGGTGATCTGGCTTGGACTTGGTGGCTTGGCTGTTCTTGAGAAGCGGCCGTTGTGGCCTGGTGTGCGGCCTTGGGCGGACTGGTGTGCAACCTGGATTGTGTATGGCCAAGGAAGTCTTGCAACTTGGGCATCGAGTGGAGCGGCCTGAGCGGACTGTGTTGGAGGCCTGTTGGCGGTACTCAACTTGATTTGCGGCCTTGCAGTTAGCCAGCTCTTGTGGTAACCGGGCAGATTGGAAGTGTTATCCGCGGTGTGTTGGCGGACTTATCTTATTGCATCCGCGGAGTCCTCATTTGTGGACTGGCTTTGGAGATCGGCTTTTGTTCTTGCCGAGCTCTCCATGTTGCGATGGTTGTTTCCATCCTTGTGGCGGTCTGTCGTGCTGATTGGCGGTCTGGGTCTTCTGTGTCCGCCATGCTCGCGTCAGTTGCTTGTTGGAGTTGGACTTGGTCATTCTTTGTGACAATTCCATGGGGTTCACAGAGTTCGCAGAGTCTGTTGTTGACCGGGCGGACTGCCTATTGGTCATGGACTTATGGAGGGTTGTGGCGTTGTTGTCGAGTTTTGTGGATTGCCTCTTTGTCTGCGTATAGCATGCGGATTGATGCAACATGTGTTGTGGTTGTGTTCGCATGTTGTGGTATATTGCGGACTGATGCAACATGAATTGCGGGTGTGTCCGCATGCTGTGTTGAGTGGCGGTGTGGCGATATGCTTGCGTTGGGCGGGCTGGTGTTGTGCCTATGTTTTGCAAGCTGAAAATGTGTCCGCATAATGGCGGACTGTCTTTGACCTGGCTCCTGGAGGTCTGAAGTTTGGCCAAGTCCTTGCGGGCTTGGCGGACTGAGTTGTGTTAGAACGCAAGCTGGGGTGGTGACTCTATTCACTATGGTGGTGACCACACTCCTCACCTCACCTATAAATAGACCCCCCCCCCCCGGCTCATCTACAGTAACTGAGTGAATAGTAACTGAGGGCTTAGTTAATTGTTGCGGTCTGTGTTTTACAGTCCGCGCGGGTTGAGCATGTAACACCCCTATCCGTCGCATAGCATATAGAAGTAGGTCCGGTCGGGGCCCAATTCCATATACTATAGACAGACCGGGTGGTTACTCAATGGAAACCATCCAGCCAATCCAACGTCCTACACAGAGTCATTCTTGCGGAAGCAATTTTATTAGTTGCAATAACAAGAACCAAGCACTAGCACGAATTTCCACTAAATAGAACCAAAAGGAATGAAGTACAAATACACAAGTACTAGCCTTATGGCCTTACAAAATGGTTTAATCAAATTACATGTTTTCCAAACCTCGGCACGCAGGCCGGTCATACATGAATAAAACAGGTAAACACTCCAATTATCCCTTCGAGGGCTGGCTCAGCAATTTGGGCTTCAGCCCGCTATTTACCGCTCGGTCCCGCAGCACCTTCAAGCAACATTCCACCGCGACGGTGGCAAACAAAGGCTACGGTCAGCTATGCTGACCAAATTATAACGATCCCACCCCCAAACTCGGGGCAGCGATACTCCTTCCCTGCACTTTATTAGCATAATCAAGCAGTAGAGTAATAACACTACATCACATGTGCAAGCACGCATGTCCACACCCCCCGTGCTCTTAGGGCACATTCTCGGTGATCACGGTCTAAGTCCGCCGACTCACCACTGCCCCTTGGATGGCAATATCTCGTAAGCATTTGGTCTTTCTAGCCACTGCCTAAGACCCTCTATCTATGCCAACGGTAAGTGCCAAGTAACTTTAGGTCTCTTTAACCAAATGATATATAGCAGGTATGGTTTCGCCTGACCCGTTGCTCACACCGCAACGTTAATTTAAAACATATACGCGGGTCAAACTCTCCCGAGTCCCAAATTGTTTACATACAACACAAAACCCAGTTATGTTCAAGTTGGCTCCCAGGCCCACAAGATGGCAGAACCACGCATCCGCCCAGTTTTTCGGGTGCACCTTGGAGTTAATCCCCAAGGCCCCCTGTTGCAATCAACGTCGTAGAAAAATCAGAAAAACAAACATTCGCACGGAGTCTTCTCCGGCCCTTATGCAATACAACATCACCGATCCAGACCAACTTGTCCGAGTAGGCTTTATACATCATGCCTATGTCCGTTCTCGAATACGGACTCTACATGTACACAACGGGGACTATTCATGTCTACCCGAAGGAAGGCCTCAATCTCACCGCAAACTCACGAGAGCGGGCTTCCCTATACAAAAGAAGTAGAGCTTCACATGCTCAAGTAGAGAATCGTTACCCTAGCATTCTTCATTGGTGCCATGGAAATGTATGCGGATGAAATGCACCACAATCTCCTTGCCTCCATAGATCCGAAGTCGGCTCGCGATTTGGAGCTCTGAAGCTCCGCCGGTGACCGGATCTAGGCTTCTTCTTCCTCCTTTGCTCTCCCCTCTTTCTAGACTTTAGAAAGAGAACCACTCAAGTGAAATGAGGGTTTCAAAGGCCCAATCCCTGGTATATCCAAGCACTAGCAGCCCCTAGCCGTCGGATCCCAAATTAAAGAAACGAACGGCCATGATCCGGAGCTGAATTGCAAAATCTGGGCCGAACACAGCCTGCGACACGCCCGTGTCTAGGGCCGTGTCCCCCATTCGCCTTCGAAATCGACGTGTCTCGCAAATTATACGAGTACCCGACACGGCCGTGTTTGACATGACACGCCCGTGTCATCTAGTACACGGCCGTGTTCCAAGCCGTGTTCCTCCATCGATAAAGGACCAGCATCGACCCGAGACTTACACAGGTCTTGGACACGCCTGTGTCCCATTTGACACGGCCGTGTCACCACCGAACATGCCTGGGCTTCCAGGCCATGTTTCACATGTGAATAAAATCGGCCAACCACCCGAGACACACACGGCCTCTGACACGCCCGTGTCCCACACCGTGTCCGCTGCTCAACAATCGTCGACTCCAAATTTGGTCGTCCACACAGCCAGGTCGTCAACCCAAGCTCGACATGCCCTGGGACACGCCTGTGTCCCAGGCCGTGTACCCCCTGCCAAATTCCAAACTTGGCTCAAAATGCCTCCCGTCGCTTTTGAGTTTTGGGGCGTTATAGAGCAGAGATAACTATTTATTGTTTGTAGGTTGCGCGATTAACACTGAGGAGCCAGGAGTTTGGCTTTGACTGCGGTCAGCATCAGTGAAGTTTACAGATTCAATCAGCGGTTTCAGTAGGTCACTTCTACAGCTTACCAGTTTCTCTGTTACAGTATTTCCAAGTTCAATAACCTGTCCTCCGTATTCGGCGGTCTATTCCTCAGTTCAGTAGAGACTTGTAGTAGTCAGCGAATAACGGTGTGTCTGCGCGACCTCGCGGTCTCGGCAAACTCCGTGTTCTATTCATCTTCTAGCAGTAGCAGCAGCAGTTTGGGTGGCTTCGGCGACTTCGGCGGACTGGGTGGTCTCGGTGGTCTCCAGTTCTGTCCGCTCGAATTGTTTGACTTGTTTTCTTTCCTGTTCCTTTGTACTGGTGAAATCATGTCTCGCCATGTATACCTCGCCTTGTAAAGAAAAAATAATATATGATCTGCTTGCTCATGTGATTGTATTTGGTTGTTGAGCTTGCTTTC
The DNA here is from genome assembly GCA_039583875.1 of Platanthera guangdongensis. Classification (NCBI taxonomy): domain Eukaryota; kingdom Viridiplantae; phylum Streptophyta; class Magnoliopsida; order Asparagales; family Orchidaceae; genus Platanthera; species Platanthera guangdongensis. The sequence continues at coordinate 125,368 of JBBWWR010000194.1, read as the reverse complement.
ATGGTTTCCGGACGATCAAGGTGTGATCTTGATAGTTCTGAGGATATTAATTTGCATTAGGCTATCTCGTTGACCACCTTGAGAAAATTCAACATGGTATCAGTGCGAGGTTCAGTTGCTTGAGTGGTGATCAACTTGTGTTGTTGGTCTATGCTTTTGGAAGCTTAACCAAAGTTGTTGCAATAGAATGGAACTATGCAAAAGGTTTGGATATTGAACTCTTGACCACGACTAACATTAAGAAGTGAATGTCGTGCATGAAGAGTTTTCTTCTTGGCGAGGAGATATTGGAGGTTGTCGGTGGTGACGATAGGCAGGAGGTTACTGCTGCTTTTGGGACTGCTGAGCAGGTGAGAGTCTGGAGGAAAACTAACGCAATGGCGGAGTTTACACTCAAGAGTGCTGTTTCACCGGAGTTATTTGATCACATCATAGGATGTGAGTCGGCTGCTGATATTTGGACAACTATTGATGGGTTGTTCAACAGGAACAATGTAGCAAGGCTACAGTTCTTGGAGAATACGTTGGCTAGTACAACAAAAGGAGACCTGACCATCTCTAAGTTCTTTTTGAAGATGAAGAGTCTGTGTGCTGAGATATCAGCGCTTGATCCTGATGAGCCCATCTCTGAGGCCAAGTTGAAAAGACACATTATCCGCGGCTTGCGGAAGGAATATGATGCCTTTGTAACTTCTATTCAAGGCTAGGCAACTCAGCCATCTCTGCTAGAGCTAGAGAACCTGCTTGCTTCGTAGGAAAGTTTGGCAAGACAGATGGCAGCAGTGACTATCTATGAAGGAGGTATTGAAGCGTTGTTCACAGGCAAGAAGAAGAAGAGATGGGAAGGGAAGAAGAAGAATACTGCTACTGAAAATGAGCCTTCAACTTCTTATCAGCCAGAGAGGAGCGCTGCTCCTAAGAAGGATTGGAAGAAGAACTTGAAGTGCTACAGGTGTCATCAGCGGGGACACTTCAAGCATGACTGCAAGGTCAAACTGCAGCCTGGGCATGCTATAGTCAAGGAGGAAGCTTGCTTGAGCACTAAAGAAGCTAGATGGGGCGGAGCTTTCATGACGGGCACTTGTGTTCGTGCCTTGTCCGCTGTCGACTTCAATGACGAGTGGATCGTGGACTCCGGGTGTGGTCATCACCTCACCAGATACAAGTCGAAGTTCTCTTTTATGCAAGCCTACTCAGGTAACGAAACAATCATAACTGCTGATAATACTATTTATGCAGTAGAGAAGGAAGGGGTTGTGTCCTTATGTTCTGATAATGGGGCCACTCACGTTAAGGAGTGTGTATCACGTACCGGGCATGAAGAAGAACCTCTTCTCTGTGACCAATGCGGTCAACGCGGGTTGTCACAACCCGTATTTTCTCCGAAATTTAGAAGTATCAGAGTAGGAGAAAACACGCGTCGTGATGCCACGTCGGAAAGGGGATAACTGCCAACGTTCAGGCAACCACCAACTACTAAAACTATGAAAAAAAACATAAGCTTAAATGATGTGAAAATCCATTGTATTCTAGAGGTCGTATCCCTCGGCTTCGTGGATCAGCTAGTCCACCCTTCAAAATTATACTTATACGTAGCGGAAAATACTTTATTCCCTTTTTAACATCCTAAGAGAAGGCATAAGCGTCCCCAGGGGACACCTAAGACTACGCAAGACCCTAGATTTAACTTATATGATATATATAGAAAATGACATTTTACGTGGTTTTGAAAGTAGTGATTAAGCTTTTTATAAAAGAAAACATGATGTCTATGTGTTAGATATAATAATTGTTTTCTTTTATAGGTTTTAAAGTAACTAGCAACCTAACATAAATCATCCCAGGAGCAAGTTTAATAAATCTCAAAAAGAACAGGAAAACTGGCAGTATAAGCAAAGTACAAAGCATCTAAAAGAGAAACCATCAGTGGGCGTCAACAACTGACACGGACCCACTTGTGAGTAGGCATATCTGTTCTACAAGTCTAAAGAAACTACCTCCTATGAGTGAGGAAAAGAAAACTCAGCAGCAGCTATAGCACTAGCATGCTTCAGAAGAAACCTAGCCACACAGTCGGCTATAAACCTGAACTTGAGGCATTCAAAGAAAAGAACGCCTCAGCAAAGCAATATATCAATAGGAAAATGAAACAATAGTATAAAGAAGAAGTGAAACGGGTAAGAAATAAAGTAAACAAGTGAAGTAAAAATACTCGCCATGAGTGAGTAAAAAGCGGTGCACCAAGTGCACGGGTGAAGTCAAGCCTCACAAATCTCTGCAAGAAGGATTAGCAAAATAAATAAATCCTAGCATAAGGCTAGAGCAGAAAGAGTCACCTAATACTGGAGATGGACAAAATCAACATCAAGGGCCTAGGCTGGTGGCAACGGTCCGACCAAGTCTATCAGGCCTAAATATCTCAAGGTGCTGTGGTGGTGGCATCAGTCCAACTCAACCAAACAGCTCACATTATCTTAATAAGATAAGAAGTAAAACAAGGGTGGTGGCATCGGTCCGACCCACCTAAAATTCACATCCTACTCCAACACTAAGTGACTCGGAGAAAACTCTTACTGGTAGTTCCATGAACCACCAAGAAGTCACCACAACCCTATTCCAACTAGAGCACCCCACCTAAGAACCCTAAGTACAAACCGACGGGCTAAACGTCGAGTTTCCCCAACCAAGTAGTTTGGCACAAATAACTTGAAACGACACGACACTAAATTTATGCAAGAAATTCGGTACTAAACGTTTAACAACAGTGTAATATTAACTATAACCAAGTAGTTTGGTCTCCAACTAAACCTAAGCGGTTAGCTTGGTACAACCCGAATAATTAACTTGCTACAACCATGAACATTTAATAATTAACTTTCTACAATCATGAACATTTAATTAGATTCGACCCCTAAACAATCCACTTGGGTGGTTTGATACCGATCCGATTTTCTTTTAGAACAACCACGGGGCAACTATTATAAAACTCTTGAACTAGTTAATAAAAAAACAAAACCATAACTACCATTTACACCTAAGGAAAACCGCAAGTTAACAAGGTATGGCAAACCAAATGATGGAAATAAAACACCGATCTTATTTTCGTATACCAAACCAAGAACAACCAACCACTCATGGAATCAAGCAACCAAATTTAAGCATGGAAACATTACTTTGGCAAGGGAAACTTGCCTTGATCTTAGGAGGAATTCGGCCAGCAACAAATCTATGAAATCCTGGAAAAAGAAAACAAATCTGGGCACTAATTAGCATGGTAACCGCAACCCTAGACTTGGAGAAAAGGATGGTGAACTCTCAAAAAGTTTACCTCGGAACGAAGATCCAGCCTAGAGGAGCTCGAATCCGGCCTCGAACTGGAGATCCGGGCTTCACGGGGCAGGGAGACGGCGGTCGGAGCCGCGCCGGGGCTTCCGCCTCTTTTCCGCCGCACGAAGGAACGACTCGGGTTTCTCTTTTTTTTCGCTAGATGGTCGACCGAATGGGGGGGGGGGGGGGGAAGAAACCTAAATAAACCTAATATATATATGTATCTAATCAACCTAATGAAAACTATACTACTTTAAATCATAATATAACTCTAATCAATTGAATCTTAAGGATTTAATGGAACCTAATCCTAACCAATATATAACACCTCATAGCCAAACTTAATATTATAAGCTTATAACTATATACTTACTAATTAACTAAGAAAACCACTAACCACACTAATTACATACCCTAATATATATACACGTCTATTAACATGCATCAGCGCACCCCAAATTTCTACCCCGCACGCATGCACACGCCCGCGCACGTACAAACGTATAAAACCTTGCACGCACGTGCACGTGCAATTACGCATCGGCACGCCCAAATCTCTCGCTATGCCCTAAATGCGTAAACATGTAAATACGCTCACATAAAGGACGACTCGCTAACTAGCGACCGTCGAAATGACGTGAAATCAACGCTCTCGGATTCCGAACAAATCCGCACCGTAGCTAAACACTCGGGCTACGAAAACATCGGCGAAGTCGGACACAACCACCGATGACCACACACTCAGGCTAACCTCACCCGAAGCCAAAGCACAAGGATTCCCTAAGAGGCTCAGCCGGGCCTCCAAAACAGACGCCGGCTAGCTGGGGAATCCATACAATAGGTGATAACCTCTAAGAACACCTAACGAGGTACTCTAACAATGGCACGAGCCAGAAATGCGCCAACGTAGCGCCAAATGAGTATTTAAATAATTGCCGAAAAAATTCGGGGGCGTAACAGTCACTCCCCCTAAAAGAAAGTTTCGTCCCGAAACTTTACGTACACTACCTCTACTATAGAAGGAAAGTAACAAAACAAAAGTTACTAGAAAGAAGACATACCCAACAAATTAGGAGAACAGGCGAGGGTAAGCCTCCCTCATAGCCGACTCTAGCTCCCAAGTCACGCTTTCCAAATCTTGATTCTTCCAAAGAACCTTCACCATCGGGATAGACTTTGATCGCAGCACCCGATCCTGAGTGTCCAAGATGCGGACCGGCACCTCAACATACGAGAGGTTGGGCTCCAACTGGGGCACGGTATCCAAGACTTGCCCACTGCTCCGCACACACTTCCTCAGCTGGCTTACATGAAAAACATTATGTACGCCCGGGAAGTTGGCTGGTAGATCCAACCTATAAGCTGCCACACCAATACGCTAAAAAATTCTGAATGGGCCCACATACCTCGGATCCAGCTTATGGTTCTTGCCGAACCTCTTCACTCCAACCATCGGAGACACCTTCAAGAAGACCAAATCCTCCACCGAAAATTCCAAATCGGACCTACTCCGGTTGGCGTTCTTCTCATATCTCTCCTGAGCCAACCAAAGCTTTTCCCGAATGAGCTTCACAGAAACCTCCATTTCCTCGAGAGCATCAGGACCCAACAAAGTCCTCTCACCAGCCTCAGTCCAAAACAACGGAGTTCTGCAGTGCCTCTCATACAATGCCTCGAAGGGAGCCATTTGCAAGCTCTCTTGGTAACTGTTATTGTAGGCAAACTCCATGAGCCGCAAATGCTCATCCCACGCTCCACTATGGTCTAGAATGTAACACCTGATCATATCCTCCACAATACGGTTCACACGCTCGGTTTGCCCATTTTTCTGAGGGTGGTAAGCGGTAGAATATCTCAAGTCTGTACCCAAACCCTCCTGTAAACTCTTCCAGAAACGGGAAGTAAATCTGGAGTCTCGGTCTGAAATGATACTCACGGGAACTCCATGCAATTGGATGACTTAGCTCAAATACAACTCTGCTATCTTCTTCATCGGGTAGTCGATCTTACAAGGTACGAAGTGTGCACACTTCGTCAATCGGTCCACGATCACCCAAACTGAGTCAAATCCCCTTGGAGATCTTGGTAAGCCCGTGATGAAGTCCATAGAGATACTTTCCCACTTCCAAGTCGGAATCTCCAAAGTTGTCAACTTGCCACCCGGCCTCCCATGGTCGGCCTTCACCCGCTTGCAAGTGTAACATTTAGAAACATACCGAGCTATATCCCCTTTCATACCATGCCACCAGGCGATCTGCTTCAATTCATGATACATCTTGGTGGATCCTGGGTGGTAGGCAACACTGGATCCATGAGCCTCCTTGCATACCATACTCCTGATGTCTCCAACTGCGGGGATGCAAAACCTGCCGCGGTACTTCAAAGTACTCGAATCATCGATAGAGAAATCCAGCAACTCCCCTCGCTCAGCCCTGAGGTACAGGTGTAACAAATCTGGATCATCCTTCTGGTGCAACCTGGTGAGTGAAATCCAAGATGGCTCTTCCACTGCCAAACTGCTTTGCAATTCAGAGCATCCCACGGAGATGTCCATCAACAAGAACTCTTCCACTAAACGGTCCGCCGTGAGGTTGAAGATCTTCCTTGTCTTGCGGCTCAGGGCGTCGGCCACCACGTTGGCCTTGCCTGGATGGTACTAGATCTCCACGTCATAATCGGCCACAAACTCTAGCCACCGCCGCTGGCACAGATTCAGCTCCTTCTATGTAAACACGTACTTCAGGCTCTTATGATCTGTGAAAATCTTGCACTGAGCCCCATAGAGTAGATGCCTCAACAGCTTCAATGCAAATATCACCGCCGCAAACTCAAGGTCATGCGTAGGATAATTCCGCTCATGAACCTTCAACTACCGCGACCCATACGCGATCACCTTCCCCTCTTGCATCAACACACCTCCGAGCCCAACATGCGAGGCATCCACATATACGTCATAGTCCTTGCCCTCCGTAGGCAATGTCAAAACAGGAGCAGTGCACAATCTCCTCTTTAGCTCCAGAAAGGCCTCCTCGCACTGCTCGCTCCAGATGAACGCTGCATGCTTCTGCGTCAGCTTAGTTAAGGGCGCTACCAAGGTAGAAAAGCCCTCAACAAACCTTCTATAATAGCCGGCCAACCCCAAGAAGCTCCTAATCTCCTTGGGTGTGCTCGGCCTATGCCAATCCATCACTGCAGAAATCTTCACCGGGTCCACTGAAATGCCATCCTTGTTCACCACATGACCCAGGAAGGACACCTGAGGCAACCAGAATTCACATTTACTCAACTTGGCGTACAACTGATGACCTCTCAAGGCAGATAACACCAACCGCAAGTGCTGATCCTGCTCCACAGTATTCCGTGAATAAATCAAAACATTGCCTATGAATACGACCACAAACTTGTCCAGGAAATCTTTGAACACCCGGTTCATCATGTCCATGAATGCTGATGGCGCGTTGGTCAACCCAAAAGACATATTAGGAATTCGAAATGTCCATGCCTCGATCGAAAAGCCGTCCGTGGAATGTCCGACTCCCGGATCCTGAGCTGATGATATCCTGATCGAAGGTCAATCTTGGAGAACACAGAGCTACCACGCAGCTGATCGAATAAGTCGTCGATTTTGGGCAGGGGATACCTGTTCTTGATGGTGACTTTGTTCAGCTCTCTGTAGTCGATGCAAAGGCGCATCGACCCATCTTTTTTCTTCAAAAATAGAACAGGCGCACCCCAGGGCGACGAGCTCTGCCTTATGAAACCCTTCTCCAATAACTCATCCAGCTGGGTATGCAGCTCCTCCAGCTCTCGCGGGGCCATCCGGTACGGCGCCTTAGCAATAGGACGCGTACCCGGCTCCAAATCAATCACGAACTCGACATCTCTGACAGGGGGAAGACCGGGAAGGTTGCTAGGAAACACATCAGAAAATTCACGGACAACAGGAATCTCATCCAACAGCGGCACACTGCTAACAGCCCCCAGCACTGAGACTAAGCAAGCAAAATAATTAGAACTGAATAACCTCTGAGAACAAACCACAGAAATCACCGGAGAGGCCTGGCGCGGATCGCCATAAATACTCCCAGGCTGACCGTTGTCCTTCTTGAAATCCGAGCGCTTACCCCTGCACTGGATCACTGCATCGTATCTGGATAACCAATCCATACCCAGGATGACGTCGAAATCTTCCAAGTCTATAACCTTCAGATCTGCCCTGGCTGGGAAATCCCCCAACATAATAGGACAATCCAGAATGCCCTGGTTTGATATCACGGAATCACCCGAGGGGAATTTGACGCAAAAGGCATCACCGACATGGTCAAGAACCAGCTGGCACCACTCTACAAAGGCCCAAGCCACAAATGAGTGGGTAGCACCTGAGTCAAAGAGAACGTGCGCACAGCGGTTCTTTACCTTAAAACTCCCTATATAAATATAAACGGGAAAATTGCACAATCATTTAAGAAAACAAAAGCCAAACTAATCTGCAATGGAAGTAAAAGACTAGCGAGAAGGTTTACCTGAAATGACTTGCGTTGAAGTTTGAGCCTCCGCTGAAGATATCACATTCAGCTTCCCTTTGCCTCTATCCATAGACTGAGGCGGTGGCAACGCCTGAAGAGGAACTGGTCGGTGCACAGACTGGAGCTGCGGGCATCGGGCCCTGGTATGACCTTTCTGTCCGCACTGATAGCAGACCTTGTCCTTCAACCAGCAACGGGCAACGCCATGCCCCTTTTTCTTGCACAGTGTACACACCACATTCTGCCTGGGAGCACCATGTATAGCATGCACATGCTCCTTCTGCGTCGCCGCCCTCTTGAAACATCTCTCATCAGGATGGCCCGACCAGCCACAAAAACTACAGACCTCCTTGCTCCTCTTCCACGAAGGAGCACCGGGCACTTGGGGGCCCTTTGCTTCAACAGCATTCCTCTTCTCATTCCTCGCCTGTTGTCCTCTTTGCTTCACGTTTTCGATGGCCTATACCTTCAAAGCGGCCTCCACCGCCCCAGCATAAGTCACCACTCCATGAGCCACTGCTAGCTGCTGTACATCACTCTGTAGGCCACCGAGGAAACGCTTCGCTCTATCCTCCTCTGAGCTCACCAAACTATGGGCAAAGCGACTGAATTTGCTAAACTCAATCTTATACTCGCTGACCGAGAGCTGCCTCTGCTTCAGATGCAAGAAGTCGTTCATCATCCTGTCTCGCTAAACTGATGGTAGAAATTTCTGCATCAAGATCTCCTTGAAGGAAGCCCAAGTGCTTCATCCTACTATTCCCTCCTTCTCCCTCATCCACCAGCTCTTCGCTAACCCCTTCAGCTGGTAGGCGGCCAACATCACCTTCTGATCCTCAGAAACTCCAGAGTAATGAAACATTTCTTCTATGGAAATCAACCAGTCATCCAATATCATGAAGTCCGCCCTACCATCGTAGGTAGGGGGACGCAGTCGCTGGAACTGAGTGATGAAAGCCATCTCTGGGGGCACCACCACTGGAGGCACCAAAGGGGCTGGGGGTGTAGGAGGTGCGGTAACAGCTAAACCCGCAGCAGGATCCTGCGCTCTCGGGGCTATTCCTGCCACCACAGACATCCGGGACTGGATCTGAGACTGAACGTCCACCATCTGCCTCGATAGAGCCTCATTGCTCTGCCTTAGACTTTCCATAACTGCACCGCTTTGAGCACCAGAAGACTCACCCTCAGATTGGGGAGTCGATCTCGCCACCCTACGCTTAGGCGCCATCCTAAAAAGATCAAACAAGCAATCATCAGAACTTAGTTCAACTACTAGGACAAAACAAACAGGTACGGACAAACCTACATAAGTACTTGCTTTCACTGCCAACTTGCTCTGGGGTTTTTTTTATATATATATATATTTCGTTTTATACAGAGGAAATAATGTCATGATTAACCTAAGATGCCTCACCACCATCACACTAACTCTTGTGCCTATATCGGGAATGCATGAATTTATATTCTTTTTGATTCAAAACCATGTGTGTACATATGTCATCCTGCAAGTCTTTAGCTTGGCACGTTGTGCTTATGCAATGTTATGCTATGCATGATTGTGCTATGCATTCTAAAAAGGCCCTAATGCATGTTATGAGCGGCGTACACATGAAAATATTATGCATCCCATACTACATAATATTTTCATGCAACAAAAAAAAAAACGTGCTAGTCACATTCATGTGATGAGGTTATGCATCCAATACTACATAACCCTCACATGTTGCCTCCTATGGTGGTTCCATATACAAACACATATTATGCATCTCATACAACATAATATGCCCCGTATACTTCATGTTATGCTATGAGTGTAGTGTTTGTGCTTCAGCTAAGACATGCTGATGACATATCGGTGTGTGTATGACATGATGCTAAACTTCTAATACCTAAAAGGAAAGGTTGCCCGACAAATTGTCAAGCAACCTCCCTCTGATACCAACTGTCACAACCCGCATTTTCTCCGAAATTTAGAAGTATCAGAGTAGGAGAAAATACGCGTCATGATGCCACGTCGGACAGGGGATAACTGCCGACGTTCAGGCAACCACCAACTACTAAGACTATGAAAAAAAACATAAGCTTAAATGATGTGAAAATCCATTGTATTCTAGAGGTCGTATCCCTCGGCTTCGTGGATCAGCTAGTCCACCCTTCAAAATTATACTTATACGTAGCGGAAAATACTTTATTCCCTTTTTAACATCCTAAGAGAAGGCATAAGCATCCCCAGGGGACACCTAAGACTACGCAAGACCCTAGATTTAACTTATATGATATATATAGAAAATGACATTTTACGTGGTTTTGAAAGTAGTGATTAAGCTTTTTATAAAAGAAAACATGATGTCTATGTGTTAGATATAATAATTGTTTTCTTTTATAGGTTTTAAAGTTACTAGCAACCTAACATAAATCATCCCAGGAGCAAGTTTAATAAATCTCAAAAAGAACAGGAAAACTGGCAGTATAAGCAAAGTACAAAGCATCTAAAAGAGAAACCACCAGTGGGCGTCAACAACTGACACGAACCCTCTGGTGAGTAGGCATATTTGTACTACAAGTCTAAATAAACTACCTCCCAGGAGTGAGGAAAAGAAAACTCAGCAGCAGCTATAGCACTAGCAAGCTTCAGAAGAAACCTAGCCGCACAGTCGGCTATAAACCTGAACCTGAGGCATTCAAAGAAAAGAACGCCTCAGCAAATCAATATATCAATAGGAAAATGAAACAATAGTATAAAGAAGAAGTGAAACAGGTAAGAAATAAAGTGAACAAGTGAAGGAAAAATACTCGCCATGAGTGAGTAAAAAGGGGTGCACCAAGTCCACGGGTGAAGTCAAGCCTCACAAATCTCTGCAAGAAGGATTAATTAGCAAAATAAATAAATCCTAGCATAAGGCTAGAGCAGAAAGAGTCACCTAATACTGGAGATGGACAAAATCAACATCAAGGGCCTAGGTTGGTGGCAACGGTCCGACCAAGTCTATCAGGCCTAAATATCTCAAGGTGTTATGGTGGTGGCATCAGTCCAACTCAACCAAACAGCCCACATTGTCTTAATAAGACAAGAAGTAAAATAAGGGCGGCGACATCGGTCTGACCCACCTCAAATTCACATCCTACTTCAGCACTAAGTGACTCGGAGAAAACCCTTACTGGTAGTTCCATGAACCACCAAGAAGTCACCACAACCCTATTCCAACTAGAGCACTCCACCTAAGAACCCTAAGTACAAACCGACGGGCTAAACGTCGAGTTTCCCCAACCAAGTAGTTTGACACAAATAACTTGAAACGACACGACACTAAATTTATGCAAGAAATTCGGTACTAAACGTTTAACAACAGTGTAATATTAACTATAACCAAGTAGTTTGGTCTCCAACTAAACCTAAGCGGTTAGCTTGGTACAACCCGAATAATTAACTTGCTACAACCATGAACATTTAATAATTAACTTTCTACAATCATGAACATTTAACTAGATTCGACCCCTAAACAATCCACTTGGGTGGTTTGATACCGATCCGATTTTCTTTTAGAACAACAATGGGGCAACTATTATAAAACTCTTGAACTAGTTAAAAAAAACAAAACCATAACTACCATTTACACCTAAGTAAAACCGCAAGTTAAAAAGGTATGGCAAACCAAATGATGGAAATAAAACACTGATCTTAATTTTGTATACCAAACCAAGAACAACCAACCACTCATGGAATCAAGCAACCAAATTTAAGCATGGAAACATTACTTTGGCAAGGGAAACTTGCCTTGATCTTAGGAGGAATTCGGCCAGCAACAAATCTATGAACTCCTGGAAAAAGAAAAAAAATCTGGGCACTAATTAGCAAGGAAACCACAGCCCTAGACTTGGAGAAAAGGATGGTGAACTCTCAAAAAGTTTACCTCGGAACGAAGATCTAGCCTAGAGGAGCTCGAATCCGGCCTTGAACTGGAGATCCGGGCTTCACGGGGCAGGGAGACGGCGGTCGGAGCTGTGCCGGGGCTTCCGCCTCTTTTCCGCCGCACGAAGGAACGGCTCGGGTTTCTCTTTTTTTTTCGCTGGATGGTCGGCCGAATGGGGGGGATATATATATGTATCTAATCAACCTAATGAAAACTATACTACTTTAAATCATAATATAACTCTAATCAATTGAATCTTAAGGATTTAATGGAACCTAATCCTAACCAATATATAACACCTCATAGCCAAACTTAATATTATAAGCTTATAACTATATACTTACTAATTAACTAAGAAAACCACTAACCACACTAATTACATACCCTAATATATATATACACGTCTATTAACATGCATCCGCGCACGCCAAATTTCTACCCCGCACGCATGCACACGCCCGCGCACATACAAACTTATAAAACCTTGCACGCACATGCACGTGCAATTACGCATCGGCATGCCCAAATCGTTCGCTATGCCCTAAATGAACATGTAAATACGCTCACATAAAGGACGACTCGCTAACTAGCGACCGTCGAAATGACGCGAAATCAACGCTCTCGGATTTCGAACAAATCCGCACCGTAGCTAAACACTCGGGCTACGAAAACATCGGCGAAGTCGGACACAACCTCCGACGACCACACACTCGGGCTAACCTCACCCAAAGCCAAAGCACAAGGATTCCCTAAGAGGCTCAGCCAGGCCTCCAAAACAGACGTCGGCTAGCTGGGGAATCCATACAACAGGCGATAACCTCTAAGAACACCTAACGAGGTACTTTAACAACGGCACGAGCCGGAAATGCACCAACGTAACGCCAAACGAGGATTTAAATAATTGCCGAAAATATTCGAGGGCGTTACACGGGTTATCACATTTTGTTTTGGCCAACATAAGTGAAGTTCCTTCGCAACGTATCAGCAGTAAAGGCTGATGTTGCTCATGTTGGGAGGAGAGTAAAGAACTTGTTTGTTCTTACAACAAACTCTTATGTTGATTGGATGAGAGCAAACGATAGCGCTGCTATATGGCATGAGAGGTTGGGGCATGTAGGAATGGATAAGTTGAAAGCTATGGCAAACAGGAGCCTTGTAAGAGGATTGCATAAGCTATCTTCTTTTGGCGATGATCACGTTTGCGTGGGATGTCAGTACGGCAAGGCTCATCGCCTTCCGTTGGATAAGCCACAAACGAGGAGTAAGAAACCATTGGAGTGTACCCATGGTGACTTGATGGGACCAATCGTCACTACTAGCCTTGGTGGAAGCAGATACATGCTTGTTTTGATTGATGACTAATTAAGATACACTTGGGTTTATTTCTTGAAGTAGAAGTCTGAAGCTTTCCAGGTGTTTGTGGAGTTCAAGGAGCTAGTTGAAGGACGGCTTGGCTTGCAGATCAAGAAGTTTAGAACAGACAACGGCGGTGAGTTTGTCTCCTCCAAATTTTCTAACTTCTGCAGGAAGCACGGGGTCCAGAGAGAGATTACTTGTGATCATACTCCACATTAAATGGAGTAGCGGAGTGGAAGATCTGTCATCTGACGGAAACCTGCAAGTCTTGGCTTCGTGCGAAAGACATTCCTAGGTCCTTCTGGGCATAGGGGATGTCTTGTGCTTCTTACGTCATCAATCGAATGCCACTCAGCCCGATCAACATGAAGTCTCCCTTTGAGATGTTGCTGAAGGAGAAGCCAAGTGTGGAAGACCTTTGGGTGTTTGGATCAACTTGCTATGTGCATGTCCCAGATTCTTCAAGGACAAAGCTTGATGTAAAGGCAAGGAAGCTTGTCTTTTTTGGCTAATATGAGCGGAAGAAGGGATGGAAATGCATGGATCATGTGACGAAGAAGTTTGTTATTTCAAGAGACGTGGTCTTTGATGAACTGACGTTGTATGGAGGAGGATCGGTTGAGCTACCAGAGAGCAAGGTTGATGAAGTGCAGAAGGTGGCTGCTGAAGCTCTGGAAGAGGATCTTGCTATATCACCAGCAGCTCCTGTTGCTTCAAGCTCTGGTGCTGAGGCTTCTGGCTCAGGAAGCAGGGGAGCATTGCTCAAAGCTTGCCCGTAGTTGGAGTTGAGCCTGATGAAGCAATGGAGGTGGTGAGCAAGGAGTAGACCCTTCGGAGATCAGATAGGGCTGTCAAGCCACCAGCTCGGTACTATGATGGGAATATAGTGAGTTTTGTCTCCTGCTTCTTTGTAGGTCCTATGGATGAGCGAGAGCCTGCATACTTCAATGAGTCCACTGGAGTCAAGGAGTTGGAAGATGCCTTGAAGGAGGAGATCTCTACTCTCAAGAAGAATAAAACCTGGGACCTTGTGCCAAAGTTTGATGGCATTACTCATGTGACTTGCAAGTGGGTGTAAAAGTTAAAGAACAAGGCTGATGGGAGCATTGACAAATACAAAGCTCGCCTGGTTGCTCGAGTATTCTCACAACAGTATGGAGAAGTCTATGAGGAGACTTTTAGTTTAGTTGCAAAGATGACTTCGGTTCAGGTGGTGATCGCATTGGCTGCGTGCAAGGGATGGAGGATGTGGCAGCTTGATGTGAAGAACGCTTTTCTTTATGGATAGATTGATAAGGACATCTTCATGGATCAAGCACTTGGATTTGTTTCTGAAATTCATCTGAACTATATCTGCAAACTCAGGAAGGCTCTCTACGGGTTGAAGCAAGATCCTAGAGCTTGGTATGGGAAAATAGCAGAGTATCTTCAATTCTGCGGTTATCTTCCTTCCAACTCAAATTCCAGCTTATTCATCAAGAAGAAGGGGGAGCTGCAAGTCTTGGTCCTACTGTATGTTGATGATATGGTTATCACAGGAAATTCAGAGGAGGAGGTAGCTAGGCTCAGGGCTGAGCTAGCTATTCGCTTCGAGATGAAAGACTTGGGGGGAGCTTCATCACTTCCTTGGTCTCGAAGTGGAGAGGAAGAAGAGCGGGATACTCATTTTCCAGAAAGGATATGCGGATTGCATTGTGAATCGATTTGGTATGGGCGAAGGGAAGAGTTGCTCTACTCCTTTGGATCTTGGTCTGAAGCTTCGACGCGATGAAGGAAGGATTCTTCGTGATCACTTGGTGTTCAGAGCTCTAGTGGGAAGCTTGATCTACTTAACAATTACAAGGCTAGACATTGCTTACGATGTTGGCCTAGTAAGTCAGTTTATGGCTGAACCAAGGAAGTCTCATCTGGTAGCGGCTAAGAACATCTTGAAGTATGTCAAGGCGACTTCTGATATGGGACTCCTCTATAGTAGAGACACGGTGTTTTCTTTGCTTGGATACACGGATGTTGATTATGGTGGTGATTCGGATGATCGAAGGTCAACTTCGGGTAATGTTTTCACTTGTGGATTAGCTTGCATTTCGTGGTGTAGCAAGAAGCAAGACTCAGTGTTTGTGTCTACTACGGAAGCTGAGTACAAGGCTTCAGCCTTGGCTGCTTGGGAAGCCATCTGGTTGAGGAGGCTTGTAGAGTATGTTCGTGAGAAAGTGCAAGGTCCTACTTTACTCCGAGGTGACAATGAGAGTGCTCTCAAACTGGTGAACAATCCAGTGTATCACACAAGGACCAAGTATATTGAGATCGAGCACCACTTCATAAGGGAGAAGGTGTTGGAGGGATATCTTCTGGTAGGGCATATTCGGAGTGAGGATAATCTTGCTGACATCTTCACAAAGCCGATGTCGAAGGGGCCATTTCAACGGTTACGAGGGTTGCTGGGCTTGATCACCACTTCTCACTTCAAGGGGCAGTGTTGAAATTTGTGAAGTGAAAGTGGGTTATAGGGCAGGCCGGTCGGTCTGAGCGGCCTGAGCGGTCTGAGTTCGCGGTCTGGGCAGCCTGCTGGTTGCGTCCTGGGTGACCTGGCTTGGACTTGGTGGCTTGGCTGTTCTTGAGAAGCGGCCGGTGCGGCCTGGTGTGCGGCCTTGAGCGAACTAGTGTGCGGCCTAGATGGTGTATGGCCAAGGAAGTCTTGCAACCTGGGCATCGAGTGGAGCGACCTGAGCGGACTTTGTTGGTGGTCTGTTGGCAGTGCTCAGCTTGATTTGCGGCCTTGTAGTTAGCCAGCTCTTGTAGAAACCAGGCGTATTGGAAGTGCTATGCGCGTTGTGTTGGCAGACTTGTCTTATTGCGTCCGCGGAGTCCGCATTTGTAGACTGGCTTTGGAGATGGGCTTTTGTTCTTGACGAGCTCTCCATGTAGCGATGGTTGTTTCCATCCTTGTGGCGGACTGTCCTGTTGATTGGCGGTCTGGGTCTTCTGTGTCCATCGTGCTCGCGCTAGTTGCTTATTGGAATTGGACTTGGTCATTCTCTGTGACAAGTCCATGATGACCGTAGAGCCCATAGAGTCCGCTGTTAATTGGGCGGACTGACTGTTGGTCATGGACTTGTGGCAGGCTGTGGCGTTATTATCAAGCTGTGCGGACTACCTCTTTGTCTGTGTATAGCATGCAGACTGATGCAACATGTGTTGTGGTTGTGTCCGCATGTTGTGGTATATTGCAGACTGATGCAACATGAGTTGCAGGTGTGTCCGCATACTGTGTTGAGTGGTTGTCTAGTGCCATGCTTGCGTTGGGCGGGCTGGCATTGTACCTGTGTTGTGTGGGCTGGCAATGTGTCCGCATAATGGAGGACTGTCTTTGACCTGGCGCCTGGAGGTTTGAAGTTTGGCCATGTCCTTGCGGACTTGGCGGACTGAGTTGTATTAGCGCGCAAACTGGGGTGGTGACTTTATTCACTAGGGTGGTGACCATACTCCTCACCTCACCTATAAATAGACCCCCCGGCTCATCTACAGTACCTGAGTGAATAGTAAGTGAGGGCTTGGTTAATTGTTGCGGTCTGTATTTTGCTGTCCGCGCGAGTTGAGCAGAGATAACTTTTTGTTGTTTGCAGGCTGCGCGGCTAATACTGAGGATCCAGGAGTTTGGCTTTGACTGTGGTCAGCATCATTAAACTTTGTGGTTTCAATTAGCGGTTTCAGCAGGTCGCTTCTGCGGCTTGTCTGTTTCTCTCTGCTTCAGCATTTCCAAGTTCAATAACCTATCCACCGTACTCGGAGGTTTAGGAAGTCTGTTCCTCAGTTCAGTAGCGGCTTGTAGCAGTCATCGAATAACGGTTTGTCCACACGAACACGCCGTCTTGGCGGACTCCGTGTTCTATTCGTTTTCTAGCAGAAGCAGCAGTTCGGGCGGCTTCGGCGACTTCGGCGGACTTGGCGGTCTCGACGGTCTCTAATTCTGTCTGCTCGAATTGTTTGACTTGTTTTTTTTCCTATTCCTTTGTACTGGTGAAATCAAGTCTTGTCATGTATACCTCGCCTTGTGAAGAAGAAATAATATATGATCTGCTTGCCCCTATGATTGCATTTGGTTGTTGAGCTTGATTTCCTGGGTTCCGCACGATCAAGGTGTGATCTTGATAGTTCTTGTTGGATCTTACGACGCCCTTAGAGGGGGGGGGGGTGAATAAGGGTTGACAAAGTTTATTTCTTAATCTTAATTTACTTGATGAAATAATTAAAGAAATCAAAGCTAATTTTTCATAATAAAATTAAACACTTAGAAATAAATAAGAACAGAAATGATAATCTTTTATTTCATAAGTGATAGACCAATATACATGATATCTCTATGAAGCTAGAGATTAAGGCTTATGAAAAATATAGTTAACTTTTGATTTCGCCGGTCCTTCTACCAAGATCCGGCAGGCTAAAGTGTATCTCTGCCTAGATCATGCTACTAGCCTCCCCTAGATCTAACCACGGTCTAGACACTGCACACAAGGCAGTGATTACTCCCTAAGCCGCACAAGGACTTGGACGCCACACATAAGGCAATGATTTTCCCCTAAGCCACCCAAGGACCTAGATGCCACGCACAAGGCAGCGATTTACTCCTAACCCACACAAGGACTTAGGTGCCACGCACAAGGAGGCGATTTCTCTACCGATTACAAAGATGATAAGATAGGTTACAAAATAGAAATTCAGAACAAAAAATCCCTCAAAATGAAGCTCTGAAGACGATATTGAATCCTTGTAAAGATTGCTTGAGATGCTGCACAAGAACCATCTCTTCTTTACTCTTGAACGTTCTTGGGAAAATGAGAGTTTTCTGAAGGCTGGAGCTCTCTAGATCAGTTGCACGGGAAGGAACACTCCAAATTATGCAATCCTTGATCTCCACAAAAAAATGAATCACTTTTATATATTATCGATATCGCTCGGCATCACTGGGTATCACCAAGCAGCGATATCCTATCTGGCTGCCACGTGTCCCACAATTCTAAGGTTTCTGCAGGACGATTCGATCGTGGAGCTATCGCCGGGCGATAGTGGCTATCGCCGGGCGATAGTGGTTATCGCCTGAAGACATCCCCTTTTCACTTTTGCCATTATAACTATTACCAGAGTGTAGATGACTTCGATCTCATTCCGGAATGGGGTGGCACGTTCCATAACTCCTCCTGGATTGAAAGTTATGGCTGTTTGAAGTTTAGCACACAAAACTCATCATTTTGTTTTTATTCTAAAGTGTACACACCCTTGGATCATGCCATGACTGAGGACTTGTCTGCTCATTCAACCTGTACAACCTGCACACTATAAAAACACAAAAGAGTAGATCAAATACATCATGGTATTTGTTATTCTCAAACCAAGAGATGAGGAATGCATGCTCCAACAATCTCCCCCTTTTGATAATAACAAATACCTATATGAGAAATTCGTGAGATTAAGACCATTTATGTTTATATGTAAGTGTTGTAAAATATATGCATAAATAATAAGTTTAGCACATGGTAGTTTTAAGACCATTTATGTTTATAGGTAAGTGTGGTAAAATATATGCATAAATAATAAGTTTAGCACATGGTAGTTTTAAAGGAATACATACTATTCTTATATGAAGCCTCTCCCTATATAAGTGTTCCTTATATATATTTTGCTCCCCCTAAATATAAAATCCACTAGATTTCTCAGTTTATTCTCCCCCTTTTGTTATTAGTAAAAGTGGGTGGGGATGAATATATGTCTTTTAAGATTGATTAGGGAAAACTTATTGGAAGAATAACCATGATCGAGCAATAGGATAATATATGCACTTCTTCTATAATTATAACTGCTACATAGATATTTCCTATGAAAATTACAATGTACTCCCTCTAAAATTTTTAAGTTCATTCAAGTTATTCTCCCCTTTTGATTGTATCAAAATGGGATAGAGGTGAGTGTATACATCTTGTTAAAAATAAGCACGGTGGAACCTAAAGTAGTAAAGAACATAAATGAAATGATAGTGTAAACATTTTTATTTCATGATACCACTTGTTAAAAAAGAAATCATGAGTAAGCTCAAGTAGTAATCACATCGGAAAGTATAATAAGCATTCTTAAAAATAAGAATCTTTTTAGAAATAGAAAATATATAAAAGTTAATGAGTTTTAAAATTGAAAATTAGATGTTTGAGTTAAAGTTCTAAGAAATGCTATTCCATTGAAATATAATTGCAAGCATGATTTGAAAATATCAAGAAAAAATATAAAACTACAACGTAATAAAATTTGTATTTGAAGAAAACAAAAACATTGAAGTAGTCATACTTTGCTATCTAGTGCATTTACTTAAGTTTGTAAAGAATTGTGTAGATATGCATTAGGATCTAATTCTCATGAGTAGAAGTTTTATATGTGATAATAATGTGTACAAAAGTGATTTGATAAAGTATACAAATGTATTAATCAAAATGAATGGCATATATAATGAAATAATACAACATTAAAATACACAAATAAAATTACTTCCATGATATTTCAACGCACATACATAAAAAGTACAACTAGCAAGGTGCTTTGCACACAAAATACTCATTAATACTTATCAGGGAGCGAAGTAGTGCTTCGGGGGATCACTTTTATTCTTTTTAACTTCGTTTTTATTTTTGTGATCCAGTGTACTAAGAGAACTGGTGAATATTTTTGTTTGTTACAAGACACTTTATAATCCTTTCCAAGGTGCTCAACCTCACAATGCTAATTAAAACTTATCAGGAGGGTGAGTAGTGCTTGGTAGAGTTTTTCTTGTCATTTATTCTATGCTTTTTATGCTTGTGACTAAGGACTCCGAATTCACTTATTTTACAAACAATATCATTTAAAATTTTTAAACCACTTTTCTCTAATGAATAAATGCATGAAAAATAAAGAATTGAAATAAACAATTAAATGTACTGTAGATAATTTATTTATGCTTTTTAATTATTATATTATTACACTACACAACCATGCAAGTATAAGATTAAAAACACATGTAGGTTATCAAAATAAGTGTGTGTGTAAAGTAATTATCAAACACAAAACATTACTCATACTTAGAGGCATGCTAAACAATTCTACACATATTTTCTACAATCGATTTCATTGCACATAACAAGATAATAATCAAGACATGACATAAACAACAATGTTTTAAGAAACGTGAAAACTAAATTAAACATTGTATTTAATTTTAATTGATATAATTAATCATCCTTGACAATGACAATGAGTAGCAAGCAGTTTTTATAATTTTTGTTCTTTTGGATTCATTTTGTAATTTTGTATTTAATTTTCAAATATTTTTAAAATAAATTGTTTTCTAGAAAACTTAGAAGTATATTAATAACACATCAGTAAAACGACCTTCTATGCAGAGAAAATGTAAAAAGTAAGACAAAATAACAATTTTATGCTACTGCCAGCATTAGTACTAACGAATGCGCTAGCCACAGAAATATGTTATATTGTATAGAAAACTTGATTTTTAATAATTTTTCATTCTAGTTTATCTTGATTCATGTTTTCTAATATAAGTGACACCAAGTACCGCGAAGAATTTTGAATAATAATGAAAATATTGCGGATATAATTTTTGGCATATGGTGAAACAAAATGTTATTTTTCAAAATACTTATGTTGTTCAAAATCATGAATGCCCAAATTCTATATAATATGGAAAAACACAAGATAACATGTTCGAACAAAAGATATAATATGCATGACATAAATAAAAATATAATTTATAATAATGTTCATTCAGTGATACTGATGTAGTATGTCTTAGATTAAATACCCTAACTATATATCTACACCCTAGCCCCGTACTAAGTGACAGATGGACATGAGGAGCTGCAAACATGCCGTAGGTTGGGATGTTAATCCCATATGCATACAAAAGATGGCTCTCAACCTAGCACTCTTTCCCCCTAGTGCCTCGCAAGGCCCCAATGGAACCCTCCCCGATTAACGACAAGACATGACTTAGAGGTTAGGACTCTAATGCAAACAATCCTATGCCCTCACTAATGTGAGACACAAACTAGGTGTAAATAATTATGGATATACTAAGCATTTAGGTCTATGGATGAATTCATAAACTATGACTTTTATGTAAGAATGTTTTTTAATTATAGTTTATTTTAATGTCACATAGTTATAATGAATTTAACTTTTAATCTTTCAACTTTTTAAAATTCTTTTTAAGTTATTAATTTTAAGGTTTAGATAAAAATGAGAAGCATGCAAATAATAGTGAAACATACCAATACACCAAACATAATACCAATATCCAAACATATGATTCATAATTCCTAAGTGTGTTTGAAATAATCAATTTTAGATTAATTCTTGATATATCATAAATTTTGATTTATAAATAGAATGAATTTAAGAATAGGATATTAGCTACTCATAATCGATCATAATGGTGTACATGAAGTTCATATTCATCCTTTTTAATTAATTTTAAGTGAAAGCTTGTAAGATGAATAATATATATAATTTTTTTTAACTCAATTAAATCCATTTTGAAAATAATTTCATTAATATATATTGATAATATCACTTAAGAGATTCAAAGTTAAATTAATAATGATATTATAAGATAATTATAGACAATGAATTTAATAAGTATGTATAATAGAGACATAAGATAGTTAAGCCACTTGAACATAATATGAATTTTTATTCAATTTCATTTAATTTGAATCATTTAAGAATTTAGGCTCAATAAGTTAAAGTCATATATCAAAATATATAAAGTGATCATAATACGTGTTGGTTCAAAGGAAAATCCAAAATAAATAAAAAATGAAAATAAAATAAAATAGATATTAAGCAAATCATGAAATAGAATTTTTTTTATTTCATTTTGATTTATTTCTAATTCATGTATTTGATTGGAAACTAATAAATAAGTGAATTTGGATTCCAAAGTGGACCAAGTATGATAGTTCCTTTGGGTACACAAATATAGCGTGTTGTCTTATGGGAAGACAAGTATGAATTGGCCCTTTCAAGTGTAGTTGATGCGAAATTATTAAATTTGGGCATGCATTCATACTTTGGATATTTAATATTCTTATATTTCAAATTTCCATAATTATTTTCAAAATTATTATTTGTAGGAATTTTTTTTAATATTTAAACTTATATTTGGAGCAGTTAAATTGTGATTGAGATTTATCATGTTTTTAAAATTTAATAATCTACTAGGTGTATGTTCAATATGATTTAACATTCTAGTAGAAGTCTCATATAGTTTTGAAGAGAAACTAGAGATAAAAGATTTCTTATTACTTGAAAATTTTTAAATAAATAATTTTAATGATTCTAGTTTACTAGACAAAGCAAAATTTACATTAATTAATTTTTTATTACGCTCTTTAGAAATATTCAGCTCTATTTCAAAAACCTTGAATTTATATTTAAATTCTTTGTAATCAAAACAAGGTATAATATTTTCAACTACAGAGCTAGATGAAAGATGAGATACATCAAGTTTTGGTTCTACATTTAGTTGAGCTTTTAAATTTTTATTTTCTAAATGCAATTCTGAAATAATATTTTTCAATTTTGTAATTGTACGTTTAGTCGCATCTAGCACATGCAATGTAGAAATAGAATTACAAACAATAAGGGAATTTGATTTTCTTACAGCGCTCTTGGATGAGGTATGATTTGAACATATAGTTCCTTTGACATCTTCATCGTCCTCTTCCATAAATGAATTTTCATCTTCTCTTTCGCATGATGTGTTCACTTCTTCCAATCCATTTGATGTGCACTCGATGGATTCATCAAAGGAGGAGCTTTCTTGAATACTTTTGCAAGCATTCATATTCTTCATATCTGGAAATTATTTTGTTCCTATGGATAAAGAATCATATGTTTCTTCAAGAAATTTCCAAACTTCATAACTAGTAGAAAACATATATATTTGTTTAAAAATATTTTGGTCTAGTGCACAAAATTAACTATTTAAGGATTTAGCATTTAAAACCATTTCATTTCTATTTAACATATTTGGGAGTTTTTCAATAGTAATATTCCAAACTTTTTCATCTAAATATTTAAGAAAATTTTCCATTAAAATTTACCATCCTTTATAGTTTTCACCCATAAATAATAGTGGTGCTAAAGATTTTTTATTTAATAAAATTTCATCCCCTCTAGTGGTTGTGAGATCATGAAGCGCAATTATACCTGGTTGTGAAGCCGTTTTGGAATAACCTGCTCTGATACCAAGTGTTGGATCTTACGGCGCCCTTAGAGGGGGGGTGAATAAGGGTTGACAAAGTTTATTTCTTAATCTAAATTTACTTGAGGAAATAATTAAAGAAATCAAAGCTAATTTTTCATAATAAAATTAAACATTTAGAAATAAATAAGAACATAAATGATAATTTTTATTTCATAAGTGATAAACCAATATACATGATATCTCTATGAAGCTAGAAATTAAGGCTTATGAAAAATATAGTTAACTTTTGATTTCGCCGATCCTTCTACCAAGATCCGGCAGGCTAAAGCGTATATCTCCCTAAATCTTGTTACTAGCCTCCCCTAGATCTAACCACGATCTAGACGCTGCACACAAGGCAGTGATTACTCCCTAAGCCGCACAAGGAGTTGGACGCAACACAAAAGACGGCGATTTTCCCCTAAGCCACCCAAGGACCACACACTAGGCGGCGATTTCCTCCTAAGCCACACAAGGACTTAGATGCCACGCACAAGGCGGTGATTTCTCTACCGATTAGAAAGATGATAAGATAGGTTACAAAATAAAAATTCAGAACAAAAACTCCCTCAAAATGAAGCTCTGAAGACGATGTCGAATCCTTTCAAAGATTGTTTGAGATGCTGCACACGAACCATCTCTTCTTCGCTCTTGAACATTCTTGGGAAAATGAGAGTTTTCTAAAGGCTGCAGCTCTCTAGATCAGTTGCATGGGAAGGAACACTCCAAAGTATGCAATCCTTGATCTCCATGGAAAAATGAATCACTTATATATATTATCGATATCGCCCGGCGACACTGGATATCGCCAATCAGCGATATCCTATATGGCTGCCATGTGTCCCACGATTCTGAGGTTTCTGCAGGACGATTCGATCGTAGAGCTATCGCCGTGTGACAGTGGCTATCGCTTGACGATATCTCCTTTTCACTTTTTCCATTAGAACCGTTACCAGAGTGTAGATTACTTCGATCTCATTCTGAAATGGGGTAGCACGTTCCATAACTCCTCCCGGATTGAAAGTTATGGTTGTTTGAAGTTTAGCACACAAAACTCATCATTTTGTTTTTATTCTAAAGTACACACACCCTTGGATCAAGCCATGACTGAGGACTTGTCTCCTCATTCAACCTGTACAACCTGCACACTATAAACACACAAAAGAGTAGATCAAATACATCACGGTATTTGTTATTCTCAAACCAAGAGATCAGGAATGCATGCTCCAACAGTTCTGAGGATATTAATTTGGCATTAGGCTATCTCTTTGACCACCTTGAGAAAATTCAACAGTTTCCCCTCTCGTGTGAGGTAGTTGCTGGTGTTGTTTCTGATCATACATGTGTTTAGTTTCTATAGGTTCGTGTCAGGTTGCTGGAGCTCATTGATTTTGTTCTCAGATGTTGGACTTTTACTTGCTCTTTTGTTATTACTTGTGTGTTATTTGCTTACTTACTCTTGGGGAATGCTTTATATTAGGATGCTCGTTAGGTATTTTTTAAATATAAAAGTTGCATTCTACTTTAAACTCATAACATCTCTTTCAACTATAAGTCACTCTATTTACGAACTATGTAACTCTTTTTCTACCTATACTAAAATGAAGTAAGATATGTATTTCTTTCCGCTGTGAATATATTTTCTTACTTGTGGACTAGTTGATCCATTGAACCGAGGGACACAGTTTCTTAATCTCTAAATTTAAAACTATGTTTTTAAAACTTAAATCATATGTTTTTATACAAAATAGATGAGAGTGTGGTTTTTTGCATGAGTGTCTAAAGTTGTTCTCTATACGACATGGCATCACGTCACATATTTTTCTCTTACTCTGATAACATATAAATGTTAAAAAAATGCAGGTCGTGATACATAGTCTCATGTTCAATGTTTTGCCCAAATATGACTTACTTCAAATTACAATTGATGCATGGATGCCACTTTGAGAGTCAATCCATGTCAAATATCACTTTGAATGCAAATATCACCAGCATCGACGCATCTAAGTAAAACTCATGACTACTTATCCATGCATTCACATGACAACTTTAATCTGCACTCATCTTGCACCCATTTAGCAGTGCGACATCCAATCTATATTTTGATTTGAAAGAAGGCACCCCAATATACAGAACGAAGCCCTCAGACAAAAAGGAGTGAGATGCTCTAGTGTCAAAGAGAACACTTGTCGGATTGTTACGAATTAGGATAAAGCCTAATACAAACACGTTAAACATGTAGTCATACACGAGATAGACTGTACAATAATTTGTGCAAGCTAAATGCAAACTTATACTTATCATAACGCTAGTTTGACGAATGGATTCCTATTAACAAAGAGAGAACACTCTCGGTTGAGTTGGAGTACACTGGGATGCAAAAGACTCCACTACTTCCCTTTCTTAGCATAAGAAACAACTTCCTTCTTGTCTGTTTTTGTAAGACCCCTTCGATAATCTTTGGCATGGTGTCCAGCCATGCCACAAGTGTAGCAAGTGGATGAACTTTCCCCGGTAGTCGCTCCTAACACATCAGAGGGAGTTGGCTCTAAAAACCTAGACTTCTTGAATATTCAGTACCCAGACATTGTATAGTTTGGTTCCTTGAACTCTGGCTTCTTCATAGATAGATCATTCTTGCTTTGGACACTCTTCAGGTTCTGGGAGGTGTTGAATTTTTTGAAGTGGAAGTGGGCGGTCTGGGCGGCCTAGGTGGTATGTCCGCACGGCCTGTGCAGATAGAAGGTGGTAGCCTGGCAGGTTTGCTTAGAAGTGGCTGGCGGTCTATTCCTGTGAAAGCCGGGCTGATAGGATGGTTATCCGCTCAGTTTGCCAGTTTGTGCAGACTGTTTCTAGTGTCTGCCTATTTTTGTGCGGACTGTTTCTTATATTCGCTAGTGTTGTGTTTGCCCGAATGATGACTGGTGGTGTGGACTTGGTCTGGCTTTGTTTTAAGTCCAAGTGTCGTCAGTCTGGGTATTCATACGATTTGCGCTGACTGTTTTCCTTATGCACCGAGCTCGGAAGTTGTTGTCTGGTTCTTGTTTGCGAGATTATTGTGTGCAGACTGGTGATGGGTCTGATTGTCTGCGGACTGGAGCTTGCCTGCAAGTGTGCAGACTGGTGTGGTTTTCGCGATGTCTGCCTGGTTGGCATCATTGTTGTGCTTTGGTGACAAGACGGTTTGGCCGGGTATCCTGCTGTAGTGGTGCAACCCCAGCGGTCTGACTGTTTGTCCAAGTCACGGTAGTCTGATTTATGTCTGGGTCTATGCGGATATACTTGGTGCTCACCACGAGATAGGGTGGTGTTCTTATAGGCTAGGGCGGTGATCACACTACTCTTTGTGTCAATAAATACGACCCCATATCACATCAAAGATACACATAATGAATAGTAAGTGAACTTGGGAAGTTGTTGTAGATAGGTTTTATACCCGCGCGATTTGAAGTGTTTGAACAGGTTGTGTTGTGTAGGTTGTGCGAATAGCATTGAGGAGCCAGTGACTTGGTTCCGACTTCGGTCAGGGTCAGTGCGGATTCTGTGGTGAGCAACCAACGGTTAGCAGCAGGTAGAGGTTTGCGACCAGGCGTTCTTCTCTTCTGCAACTTGTTTCACAGTTCAATAAGTTGTCTGCCTTTGGCTGTTTCTTCGGTTCGGTGGCAACAGCAGTTCGCGTGATCTAGCGAGTAGGAAACCTCACGTTCAGGCAGTTTATAGATCATCAGACAGAGTTCCTTTTTCACTATTGGAATAACGTGCAGTCCGTGCGGCTTGGTTGCGGTCTTGCGACTAGGCGGCTTCAGCAGACTCCCTAGGCAGCTTGGTATGGTCGGCGGCTTCTCCTTGAGACCACGCGGTGTGTTCTTTGTCTTGTATTTTTTCTGCTTCATTCAGATACATCGACAAATCATATCGCGTCATGTATGTCTTGCCTTGTAAAGACTTTTTGTTGATAGTATAAGATTCTTGCTCTTTTATTTGCATTTGGTTTATTTGGGATCACATAGTTTGAGTGTTCCTGTGCCCGGTTGCTCAACATCTGCGAACCACAAATTTTTACATGATATCAGAGCAAATAGAGGCCTGAGCACTGATCAACCTACAGACTTGTCTTTTTGCATCTGGATTCTAAGTTAACCAGGGTTAGTGCAATGGAAGGTGGATATGCAAAAGGTTTTGGAATCGAGCTTTTTACACCAACTAACTTTAACGAGTGGAAGTCGTGTATGGAGAGCTATTGATGAGCAGAATTTATATATATATTTAGTATAAAATTTACCATAATATTTAATATAATTTAGTAATATATTGTATATTTTATTATATAAATCCTTTGTTTATATATTTTTGTTCTAATATAACTTTATTTTATTTTATAGGAATAATGTCGCGTTAGTCCGCGAGGTCATGCCGCACCCATCCAAAGCAACGTCCGCTTCGCCGCAACACCATCGCCGTCATGCAAGTTGATGCACGTCATCACCGTCATCCGGTTAAAACCCATACAAGCAGTCTTCCCACCACCTTTGCATATTGCCGCCAACTCGTCGTCATGTTGCCGCTATGCCATCTTCGCCGACCCATACAAGGCCACGTTAGTCGCACCAGTTCGAGCTGCACAAGTCCAAGTCACTCCAATGCCGTTAACTACCTTCGCATGCGGCCACGTCACCACATATTCCATGCAAATAATTTCATGCATGCAACCGACCATTCACTTTCTCTCTCTAAAAAACCAGATAGCGACCTTTTTAATTACTCTCTCTCTCCTCCTTAATCTACTTAACGGATGCGGATTCTCTCCATTTCATTCCATTTCATCCTTTAATGATCAAGATCAGTCCAAATAATATCCTGTGTATGAGATTTTTTAGAATAAAAAAATTTAAAAGGCTAGGAATGACTGAACCCGTTGGATCAAGATGCAAGCCATCATGGCCATGAACTGGATCCCCTCAATTTCCACTCCATTTTGTCAGAAATGGAGACAATCCTGATTTCTACTTAACCTCCAGCCACCTCTCAATTAACCCGCCACTTATCTTTCTAAACCGCCAACTCTCTCACTCCTCTTAATTAATATTGATAATCAAACTCATTAATATCTCTAAACAGTCACTTTTTCTTAATACCGCTACCATTCCCCTGGACGAACCCCACTCACTCCTATTTAATTAATTAACCGGCCAGCTCACCTTTCCCGAACCCTTCCCCTTCTGATCACTCCTCACCCTTTCCTCTTCCTAAAACCGAACTCCTTTCTCTCATCCCGCCAACCTAATCATAAAAGCAACCTCTCAATAATTTCTCTCCACCCTTTCATATAACCGAGCCCACAACAATATTATATTATATATTAATAGTGTTGTTCATATTCGTACCCCTATTGCTAGCCGTGAGCATCATTTCTCTCCCTTTGCCTCATATTATCTCCCACTCTTGGCCTTCCAACCCTTCATATTATTCCTCATTCACCCCTTCTTAAATGCTCCTCATTTCAACCCTTGATATTTCTCTCATTTTCGCCTATATATAGAGGACTAATTTCTTCATATTGGGCTCTCTCATGCTCTCTTTTCCCTGCCCATTTGAGCAGGTTTGCTCTTACATTTCTTATATTTTTGTAACTTCGTTTTGTTTTGTGTTATTTTATCTTAAACAATGTTCGTATTTCATGTATTTTTTTTATTATGAAGTGATAATCTACAATATTTTTTCGCAATCTCTCTCTCTCTCTGTCACTCCCTTTATGCATTTTTTTTATTTCTTGTCAAGTAGTTAATAATTAGCTTTGAGCATTGTGATCGTTGAATGAATTAAATATTTCTCTTTTATAATAGTTCTTCCACCTTCGATTTATTTCTGATTTATCATGCGTTGAGTTCATATGCCGGTTATGAATTTCGATATATGTTTTTCGTACTCTAGTAGCCGAGAGGATCGCGCGTACAAATTGATCGCTCCGGAATAAAAAGAGTTGATCGCAACCCTCGAGAGAGGAAGACGAAAATCTTCTAAATATGAGTCAAATCCTATATATAGTGGGATTCACTTCGATAAAGCGGGTATTAAGTTATCGATTAGAACGAGAGTTCGGTCAACATTTTTAATCTCAGTTGGGTGTATTCTTCAAGAGAGGTGCGTTCATATGTTGGGAATCTCCACGGTCAAAGATCTGATTAGACGTTTATAAAATATCTTTTATATTTCATTCAATGTGTGTTTTGTTAAAAAATAGGTTTCTTATTTCGCATTCTATTTTAATTACAAATATATCTTTAATTTTACATTGGTAAAATAATAGGTGTTTTCTCGAAGTTGCAATACTCGACAGACTCGAGTTTTAATACGACTTTGATATTTTTGTATCATATGTTATATTTTGATTGATACACTTGCCTTAATCGAGTATATATTGGAGAATACGAATTTCTCTATCAGCTATCTTCTGGGTGAGGACCTTTGGGAGGTTGTCTGCAGAGACGAAAAGCAATAAGTTACTGCAGCTGTTGGTGCTGAAGCGGTTAGAGCTTGGAGGAAGACCAACGCAAAAGCCGAGTTTACTCTTAAGCGGGCTAGCTCACCAGAACTCTTCGACCACATCATATGATGTCGCTCTATTGCGGAGATTTCGACACACCTTGATGGGTTGTTCAACAGGAAGAATGTAGCAAGGCTACAATTCCTATAAAATGAGTTAGTAAGAGCAACTCAATGAGATCTGCCCATCTCAATGTTCTTCCTGAAGATGAAGAACCAATGCGTTGAGATTTCAGTGTTGGACCCTGATGAGCCTATATCGGAAGCGAAGCTGAAGAGACACATAATCTGTGATTTGCGGAATGAATATTTGGCCTTTGTTAATTCTGTTCAAGGTTGGGCCACTCAGCCTTCTTTGTCTGAGCTGTAGAACCTGCTGGCTTCGTATGAGAGCTTAGCAAGGCAGATGCCTGGAGTCACTATCTATGAAGGAGGTAGTGAAGCGCTCTTCTCAGGGAAGCAGAATAGATGGGAGAAGAAGAAGAAGACTGATGTTGGTGATGGTCCTTCAAATTCTTATCAGCAAAAGAAGTGTGTCACTTCTAAGCGTGATTGGAAGAATAAGAAGGATTGGCTTAAGTGCTACATGTGCAACCAACCAGGCCACTTCAAGAATGACTGCAAGGTCAAGCTGCACCCTAGGCATGTTGTAGATAAGGAGGGAACTATTTCCAGGGCCGAGGAAGCTGGATGGGGAGGTGCATTCTTGTCGGGCACATGTGTCGTGACCTTGTCCACCATCGACTACCAAGATGACTGGATTATTGACTCAGGGTGTGGTCACCATCTCACCGGGGATGAGTCAAAGTTCTCCTCTATATGGACATTCTCAGGTAACGAAGCGATCATAACCGCTGATGATATTGTTCATGCAGTAAAGAAAGAGTGTATAGTTTCTTCGTGTAGTGATAAGGGTCCACTCACCTTGAGGAGTGTTTATCACGTACCAAGCATGAAGAAGAACATCTTCTCAGTGAATAATGTGGCAGACGCGGACTATCACGTTCTGTTTGGTCCGACAGAAGCGAAGTTTCTCCGCAACATATCAGGAGTGAAGGCTGATGTTGCTCATGTAGGGAGAAGGATAAGAGACTTGTTTGTGTTATCAATATGCTCTTATGTTGATCGGATAAGGGCCAACGATAGCACTGCTATTTGGCATGAGATACTGGGGCACGTTGGGATGAACAAGTTGAAAGTGATGGCGGTAAGAAGCCATGTAAAGGCTTGCCTAAGTTGTCATCCTTCGGCGACGGTCATGTATGTGCGGGGTGTCAATATGGAAAGGCTCATCGCCTATCGTTTGACAATTCACAGACTAGATGTAAAGCACCATTAGACTGCATCCATGGTGATCTGATGGGGCCGACCATCACAGTCAGTATTGGAGGTAGCAGATACATATTGGTGCTGATTGATGACTACTCAAGGTACACTTGAGTGTACTTTATGAAGGAGAAGTAAGATGCGTTCCGTTTGTTTGTGCAGTTCAAGGAGCTAGTAGAGGTCTGGCTTAGCCTACAGATCTAGAAGTTGAGAACAGATAACGGAGGCGAGTTTCTTTTAGCTTAGTTCTCTAACTTCAACAAGAAGCTCGATATTCAAAGGGAGCTCACTTGTGCTCATACTCCACAACAAAATGGATAAGCAAAGTAGAAGATCCATCATCTAACAGAGATCTATAAGTTTGGCTTCATGCCAAAGGCATTCCAAGGTCCTTTTGGGCGGAAGGGATAGCTTGTGTCACGTATGTCATCAATCGGATGCCTCTGAGTCCGATCAAAATGAAATCTCCTTATGAGATGATGTTTAAGGAGATGCCTGGAGTTGGACACCTTCGAGTGTTTGGTTATACCTGCTACGTTCACATCCCAGATGCTTTCAGGACAAAGCTTGATGCAAAGGCAAGGAAGCTTGTCTTTGTGGGCTATGATGAGCGGAAGAAGGGGTGGAAGTGTATGGATCCAGTGACAAAGAATTTCGTTATTTTAAGAGACATAGTCTTCGATGAGCTGACATCATATGGAGGTGGCTCATCTATATAGCTGCAGGAGAGAAGGTCAGGTGGCAGCCAGGAGGAAGCTGCTAAAGATCTTCAAGTGGAGTTGCCTGTGTCACCAGGAGCTCCAGGTGTTTCTAGCTTCGGGACAGAGGCTTCTGGTTCATGAAGCAGGGGAGGCGATGCTCCAAGTTTGCCCGGGAATGGAGCTGATTCAGAAGAAGTAGCGGAGCTGGTGATCATGGGTCAGACTCTTTGGAGATCAAAAAGGACCATCAAGCTAGTGGCTCGTTACAGCGAAGGAAACACGGTGACCTTCATCTATTATTTCTTTGCAAACCCTCTAGACGAGCGAGAGCCTTCTAGCTTTAATGATTTCACTAGAGTCAAGGAGTGGGAAGATGTCATGGATGAGGAGATGGCTTCCTTCTGGAAGAATGAAAATTGGGACCTTGTGCCCAAGGACGATGGAATTACTCTTGTGATTTGCAAGTGGGTATATAAGCCGAAGAAGAAGGCATATGGAAGCATCGAGCGGTACAAAGCTCGTCTAGTAGCGCGAGGGTTCTCTCAACAGTACGACAAAGACTACGAGGAGAAATTTAACCTGTCGCAAAGATGACATCAGTTCGGGTGATCATGGCCATGACAGCTTGCCATAGGTGGAAGATGTGGCCGCTAGACGTAAAGATTGCTTTTCTTTATGTGGAGATTGATAAAGACATCTTCATGGTTCAGCCACCAAGATATGTGTCTGAAAATTTTCCAGGATACGTTTGCAAGCTCCAGAAGGCCCTGTATGGTTTGAAGCTGGCTCCGCGGGCATGGTATCGGAAGATCGTAGAATACCTCCAATTCTAGGGTTATTTTTCCTCGGATTCAAATTCAAGACTTTAAATTAAGAGGAGGGAGAGCTTCATGTCTTGGTGCTGCTGTACGTGCATGACATGATCATCACGGGAAATTCGAGGAGTAGGTGTCTAGGCTCAGGGCAGAGATAGCCATTTGGTTCGAGATGAAGGACTTGGATGGGCTCCACCATTTACTTGGACTCGATGTGGAGAGGAAAGAGAGCGACATACTCATTTCCCGAAGGGGCTATGCGAAACGGATCATTCAATGATTCGGTATTCAGGAAGGGAAGAGTAGCTCTACACCACTTGATGTCGGCATCAAGCTTCGACGAGAAGAGGGGAGGATACTTTCAGATCCTCTAGTGTTCCATGTACTGGTGGGTAGCCTTATTTACTTATCGATTATGAGGCCAGACATTGTATATGTTGTAGGGCGAGTACGTCGGTATATGGAGGAACCTCAGAAGCCTCATCTGATGGAGGCAAGGAGCATTCTGAAGTACCTGGAGTCCAATTATGATATGGGTCTCCTTTATGGGAGAGACATAGGCTTCAACTTGCACGTCTATACAATTGCTGATTATGGAGGAGATTCAGATGACCGGAAGTCAACATCCAGTTACGTTTTCACGTATGGATCAGAGGGTATTTCTTGGTGCAGTAAGAAGTAGGATTCGATGTTCGTCTCTACTACGGAAGCGCAGTACAAGGCTTCAGCATTGGCAGATCAAGAAGCCATCCAGCTTAGGAGGCTAGTAGAGGACGTCCAAGAAGAAGTGTGCGCGGTCACACTCTGCTACGCGGTGATAATGAAAGTGCCCTTAAATTGTTTAATAATCTTTTTTGCCATGCACGGGCCAAGTACATTGAGATTGAGCACCATTTCCTTCGGGAAAAGGCATTGGAGGGGTATCTTATGGTTGAGCATGTGCGGAGTGAGGACAACATCACAAACATCTTCAAGAAGCCACTGTCGAAGGGGCCATTTACCCGGCTACGGGGATTACTAGGGCTGGTTTCCATTTCTCAATTCAAGGAGGGTGTTGAATTTTTTGAAGTGGAAGTGGGCGGCCTGGGTGGTCTGTCTGTTGGGTCCATTGTTCCCAATGTCTCGGATTTGTGAGAATTCAAACTGTTCAATGTCACACACATCAACTGTATTTGATATGCATTTGTGGTCTCGAGTGCAGGTTAGTCCATATCATATTGATTGGACCTGTGGACACCATAAGTGGTTGCTGGACATAGCAAAAATCGACTAAGTCCACAGGCGTTGAGTGGAGCAAGCTCACTCAACGCCAGAAGTATGGATTCAATATTGTGTAGTAGAAATTTGCCCAAGTCCAAAAGCATTGAGTGAGGACAGCTCACTCAACCCCATATAATATATAGCATTGAGACTATCTCAGCTTAACTGAAAGATAGCCAAAAAAATTGGCTAAGTATAAAAGCATTGAGTGTACTCTACTCACTCAACATCATATAACTTATAATGTTGATTCTATCTCAGCCTAATTGGAAGATATCCAAAAATTTGGCTAAGTACAAAAGCATTGAGTGTAGTCTACTCACTCAACGTCATACAACAAAAAGGTTGTGAGTCAGGTTGAGTCAGTCTAAGCCTAGAGAAATGTTGGTCTCAGCAAAACCATGGAGACAAGTGTTGTTCTCAGCACAACCGCTGAGATAAGTGTTAGTCTCAGCACAACAGTTGAGACAAGTGCTTGTCTCAGCTAAGAACAAGAAAGCCCTAAGACAGTTAAGCAAAAAATTAGCTAAGGCAAAAAGCGTTGAGTGAAGCGTGCTCACTCAATGCTCTCAACGCCAAGTTGCAGAAAACTTCTACGGCAAAAAGCATTGAGTGATGAAGACACACTCGACGCTCTCAATGCCTTGAAGCAGAAATTTGGCTTTCCAAATGCATGGATTGCCTGGCTTTCGTTGAGCTCAGCTTCATCAAACTGAGCTCAGCATTCGTCAAACGGAGACTGGAGTTCGTCGAACTGAATTTAGCCTTTCGTCAAACTAAATCCAGAGTTCGTCGAACTGAACTTATGTTTTCGTCGAGCTGAGCTTTTAGTTTGTCGAAATGAACTTATGCTTTCATCGAGCTGAGCTTGTTGTTCGTCGAATGGAGCTCAGCATTCGTCGAGCTCAATACCTAGACAAACATAATTTTGTCTAAGTGTTGTGGCGTTGAGTGATACCTACTCACTCAACGCCTTTGGTTCTAATGATTGAATTTTGTCTAAGTCCAGAGATGCTGAGTCATGCTGACATCAACAAAGTCAAAAATCAAACTAAATTCAAATATTGCGGAAATGCTGCCAGAGACGTTGGCAGCCAGCTGTTATCATCTTATGCAATTTCCAAGGAATATTTTCAACATTAAGTGATGGGACCCACACACAACAAAGAGCCATTAAATCAAGATTAAATGTAAAGAATGCACTGAATGGCTCAATCTCAGCCATCAATCCTAGTGATGGGACCTATTGATGCGTGAAAACGGCACCACCTAGTTAACACGGAGGGGTGTTCGATCTCACGGGCAAGGTGAAGAAGAGGATGAAGGTTGCGGGGATGGAGAGGGGAAAAGGAAGCTTCTGAGTGCTCGAGAGTGGAGCAAACGCTTGTTCAGGGGTTACAGGGATAGAGGAGAGGTTTGCTGAGAGCAGCCGGGAATGCTGATGATCAATGAAGGAGGTTGATCAGGAGCTGTCAAGCAGACGGTTACTTTGATGGTTGTGCTTGTAGGTTGATGCCGAGAGAGCTAAGCTGAGCTGAGAAGAAGAAAGGGTGGCCGCTGTAGCGGCAACAGGAGACTTCACCCGCCGCTGCTTAAATGTCACTCTTGCGACAGACTTTCCTTTGATTAATATTGAGTTATTACAGCTTGCTATTACACCTTTACAAGAAATCAATTAAAGGGGTACAAAAGGGAAGTTGGCGGCTAAGGAAAGAGTGCCAGAAGAGGCCGCACGGACTGAAGAGCCAGGTCAGCAGGACAACCGGTTAAGGAAAGAGGGGAGGCCGCGTGGTCTGGCAACTGAAGCCGGCAGGCCGCGCGCGGCTCAGAGAAGAGAAGGTACAGACTAGAAAAAGGAGTCCGTAGGAGGTTGCTGGCTTGAGCTTGTTGTGGGTTGTCTTCGAGCATTGAGTGAAGCTCTGAACCTTGGGGTCACCGAACCTGACCTCAATGAGAGGTATGGGGGCTTATTTATAGGCCCGAGGAGGTAATGACTTCTGGTGATGTTACCCCCAGTGAGGAGGTAACTGGTGCGAGAAGAATATGGAATCTGCTGAGTCCGCAACAGGCCGCGTGGACTGGGGCTTACTTTTGGAACTAGTCCTGTTGATAGCGGACTAAGAGGAGTCCGCCCCTACTATTCTGATTAAGCCCGCGCCAAGAATGTGCGGTCTCAGGGACTATCTGCCCACTGCTGGGAAGCGGGAGTTGGAAGCTGAGTGGCGGACTGCGAGGAGAATCTGTGGAGTCTGCCGCTGCTGAACTGAGCGAGCACGTGCTAAGGGTGCGAGCTGAACGATAACCGCTGAGTCCGCAGAGTCCGCACGAGGCTGCGCGGTCTGGGCCTACCTTTAGTAGGTTATGCTGCCTCTCGGACTGGGAGGAGTCCGCCACTACTGTTTGAGCCCGTTCCAAGACTGTGAGCTGAGGGAGGTTGACCCTGCTGCTGGAGAGAAGCGGGTGGATGCTAAGGAATGGTGGGCTGCAGAGCGAATCCACTGAGTCTGCGGAGTCCGCTGATGCTGACAAGTTGAGTCTGCCTATGCTGGAATGAAGATGAGGCCTGCTGTCGTTGAGAAGCTGGAGCTGGGGTTCATCAACATAGGTTGACTGGAAGGCTTGACTGCACTTCGAGTACGCCCAGCTCGCGATGAACAGGACGTGTGCTGATCTTTGCGGGTAACCGAAGAGCTGGAGCGTCCGCGCTCCTTAGGAGAACTGAAGAAGCTGGCTGCCCATGCTACTGGAGTCCGCCACCGTTGAATGGAACTTGCCGCACCTGCTGGGTGACAAGGGATGGGCGACCTGCCAGACTGACGAGGCAGGCCGCGTATGTTGGTGAAGTGGAAATTGAGGTAGCTAGCTGGCGGCCTGGGGGCAGGTCGCCACTTTTGTTTGGCGGTTTTAGCGGTTTGGGTGGATATACATTCGAGTCCATCAAAGGGGTCACTTGTTGAGAAACCTGCAGTTTAGCTGACAAGGCGCGTGGTCTGCAGGGGCAGACTGAAGAAGCAGTCTGCAGCCCCTGCCGACCAAGGAAACAACGCGCGGCCTGGGCGGTCAGACTGCTGAGACCGCCCAAACCGTACGGCCTGAGCGGACAGAGAAAAACCTGTCCGCCCATCCTAAGGCGTCGCGACCTCCAGGAAGAACCCGGAGCAGGTCGCGACTAGCGAGCTAGCCGCCTTGGGAAGTATCAATAATTTCGGGTTTAACATAATCCCCGCACTTTTTTAAGTTCCGAAGGGAACTTCGAAAAAGTTGGAGACCGACGAAAATCGTGATCCACCCCAAAGAAAGAGGAGACAATGAGAGATAGAACCTGATGTCTCTCCTTAGGAGGTTGTTAATGCCTATCCTTTTCTTGTAAAGGAAAAGTTAGTGTAGGCATATATAGAAGGTATATCTTGCGTGTACCTGGGTTTGCCTTCGCAAAATGAAGAAGATGTATCTTCTACTGAGTTCTGCAAAATGAAGGTGAGAGGAAAACATAGGAGCATAATAACTTGCAAGTACCTGGTGGAGGCTTGCAAGCACCTGTTATACTCTGCAAAAGGAAGAGTGAGGAGTATGCAGGAAAGAAAAATGAGTTACAAGTACCTGAATGGAACTTGCAAGTCTCTACTGGTTTCGGCAAAAGAGAAGTTAGAAGAAAATATGGGAGTAAAGAAAGCCGCAAATACCTGAAGGCAACTTCCAGTTATCTGCTGATCTCTGCAAGAAAAGAGTTAGAAGCAGACATGATATATGAAAGTAGCTTGCAAGTATCTGTGAAGAGACTTGTAAGTATCTGCTGATCTCTACAAAATGAGAGTTAGAAGCAGACATAATATATGAGAGTAGCTTACAAGTACCTGTGAAGAAACTTGCAAGCATCTGCTTATCTCTGCAAGAGGAGAGTTAGAAATAGATATAATATATGAAAGAAGCTTGCAAGTACCTGTGAAGAAACTTGTAAGCATCTGCTGATCTCCACAAAATGAGAGTTAGAAGAAGACATAGCATATGAGAGTAGCTTGCAAGTACCTGCGAAGAAACTTGCAAGCTTCTGCTGATCTATGCAAAAGAAGAGTTAGGAGCAGACATAATATATGGGAGTAGCTTGCAAGTACCTGTGAAGAAACTTGCAAGTATCTGTTGATCTCTGCAAAATGAGATTTAAAAACAGACATAATATATGAAAGTAGCTTGTAAGTACCTGTGAAGAAACTAGCAAGTATCTGCTGATCTCTGCAAAATGAGAGTTAGAAGCAGACATAATATATGAAAGTAGCTTGCAAGTACCAGTGAAGAAACCTGCAAGTGCCTGCTAACCACTGCAAGGTGAAGAGTGAGCAACAGACATAATATAATGAGCTAAGCTGCAAGTACCTGGATGGAACTTGCAAATGCTAACTGTTGATGAGATAAGATGGGTATGACCAAATGACAGAGGAAATGCCTTATGAACTCTACCGATAATTGAATGAAGATCAAGCCTGCGTAGTGATCTTCTTGCTAGATTAGAGACATCTTTAACATGAAGTCCAGATCGATAAGTCGAATGTTGACTGTTGATATAATAGGATGGATATGATCAAATAAGTAGAGAAGAAGCTTGATGCATTCTACCAGTAAGACCCCCCTCCCCGGATCCCAAAACACGGCACGAAGAGGGAGTCTTATGCCCGGAACAGCCGCCTTACGGTAGCATTAGCACACGGGCTAACATGTACCACAAGACGCCTATTCCGCCGGCTACAACAATATCAATATATCATGCCAACCCAACCAAATAAATAAGCAAGAGAAGTCAAAATCCACACTAAGTTATAATGTCCAAATACATCAATAATGAGAAGCTAAAACATGCTTCTACAATATATCAGAGTACAGCTAAACATTGCCCAAACGGGCTACAACAGAGTAATAGAACTAACATCGGTAACCGACGGTATCGATGGCACCGTCCCTTCAGGCCCTGTCGTCCTGGCCTGGCTGTCCTGCGGCGTAGTCTGCGGCTGCTCTACCTGCGGCGTGACCTCCTAAAAAGGAAGACGTAGCAACCGTTAGTCGAAACGACTAAGTGGTTTCACATCCGCTCCCCCGGCGACTCCTCGGCACCGGGCGGAGAAAAGGAACAAGAGTATAGTATATAACAAGTATGCAAGTAAAGGAAGTACAAGCAGGTGGCAGTAGTGTAAGAGTAACAGCATCATAATCAGCATTTATGTAAAAGCTACACTAAACTAGCAAGTATAAGTAACAGCAGGAAAGTAACTTAACTTATAAGAATGCCCATACAAACTTATAAGTTAAGGATCGGGTTACATAAAAGTAACTCATCGTATAAGAGTGCCCATACAAACTTATACGATGAGGATCTTGTGGTGCAATGATATGAAATGCTATGAATGCTATGCATTGACTCACTCATGCACACCCATGCAATTGCTATGTCGACACAGGCTATAGTTCCCACTTTTCGAGCAGGTAGCTAACCTCTCAGGCATCAGCCTCCGTGGCCAGGCGGTGACAGTAGAACGGGCACTTCTACTACTAGGCGGGTATCACACTACTTCACCTAGGCCTCCGTACGTCTCAACGCTAAGAACACAACAGCGGAGCCCATGCGTACTATGGCCCAGCGGGGTCTTGGGTAGATGTGCACCAAGAACACAGCCCGAACTGGCCTTGCGTGACCCGGAAGGGGCCTCGGAAGAAAGCACGAGGACACAGCCCAACCGTTCACATGGTCGGAGGGGCCTCGGGACGTGAACACCGAGGACACAGCCCAAACCGACCAAGTCTAACTGCCAACTCCCGTCGGTGTGACGACTGGCGAGCCCGTAGACCTGCCACACTATCCTTAACCCAGGATTACGACACCGCGTGTCGACTCACACCACATGCAATTCACAACCTCATCATACCATGGAAGGGGCCTCGGAGTGAGCACGAGGACACAGCCCAACCATCCATCCACACCTTACCTCAACACGACCAGAACAGGTGGCGGTCAACACCGCACTTGCACATTTACTATAAGATGCCAATAGGAGACGACCCACTATTGTTGGACTCCTAAAGTCAATCCGATATATAACATATGCATGGCCATGGGTTACCCATCTATATATCATCCCAAGTGAATTCAACATGATATAAACAAGATTTGCTCTTACGACAACCTACCGAAGTATTATCAAATCAATCCAATTAAACATAAGGAAATCAACAGGCCTCAAGCTATCTTGCAATAATAAATTGATTTCTAAAACAGTAAATATTATCATCCATAACACTTTGGTGGTTAACATAAAATTATTTCACCAAAACCACGAATTAATTGCGACATTGGATCCACCAATTTCAAATCCACAATGTATGTAGAGACCCAGAATTTCAGCGCAGGATTAGCACTGGACAGCAACTTCGACCGGAGTTTCCTGAAGTTACAGGAATCCGGTGGAGGCGTGTAACCACTCGTTGGAAAGGTATTTCCATGATCTACAAATTTCATATTCAGGTCACAACCCAGATCTGAAAATAACTTACTCGAAATCAGCTTCAAAGTTCACTGCGCACAAAACACAATTTCTGTGTACAGGAATTGCCGGACAGCAAACTCGATTAGGTTTTCCCGGGGCCACAGACATCACCTGAAGTCGTGCAACCACTCGTTGGGAAGGTATTTCCGAGGGCTACAACTTTCGTGTTTAGCCAAAAGCCCAGATCTGCACCTATCCTACAAGAAAATGGCCTAGAAGATCGCTGCGCGCAGAATACAGATTCTGCGCGCATCTTAAAGAAAATGAACGGCATCGGTCCGTCTTCCTCCTCAAGCGATCCTTCCTAAATTTTCCAGAAATGTCCTCCTCCCTTATTCAACCTCAAGGGCCAAAACTCCTCACGAAACCATTCACCCATCGTCGTATTGAAGAAAAGGGGAAGGGTTGAAGAGATCTAAAATCTAGGATTCAAATCCTAGCATGGCCAAACCTAGAAATCTTCTCCTCTCCATCAAGCTCTCTTGAACCGATGTCTCTCCTAAATGTCTAAGATCTAGCACCAAGGGAGAGGGTAGGAAACTCACGTTGGCTCCAGCGGTACCACCATTTCCGGCCATGGATCGCGTAGTTCTCCTTGGCGGCATTTTCTCTTTCACGGCGATGGCGAATCTCCTCCGGTAGAACTTGCTCCAGCGGTTTTCCTCTCACCAGGAGTTCTCACAGGAGATAGGGGGTGAAATGAGAGTGAAAACGGCTAGGGTTTCCTCTGCCCCTTATAAACAAAATATGACACGGGTAGGGACACGGTCGTGTCCGTACCCGTGTTCCGCTTCCGCGAAACGGCCGTGGCGATTTCTATGTCGGTTCAATGTTTGACACGGGTAGGGACACGCCCGTGTCCCGACCCGTGTTCACATGACACGGCCGTGTGCCTGACCGTGTCATTGGCCGTGTACTCCTCGGGTTGCATCTCGACACTTCTCGTCGAGCTCAACTCGATGCACACGGGTAGGGACACGCCCGTGTCACTACCCGTGTCCCTCGCTCGACTATCTCGACGCATCTCGACGATCTCGACACGCTTCGTCGAGACCATCTCGACGCACACGGGTAGGGACACGGCCGTGTCACTACCCGTGTCACCTGGTGTCGACACAGTTCGACGATCTCGACACGGCTCGTCGAGCTCAACTCGACGCACACGGGTAGGGACACGCCCGTGTCGCTACCCGTGTCGCTACCCATGTCTTTTTACACTGATTTCTCCATGTCACCACAAGTGCAGTCCAAATCCCGGCACTTCTCAGGACTCGAGTCAACCCTCCTGACTCAAAACACACACACTAGGGGCCTAGAGCGATTCGGGACGTTACAAATCCTATAAACAAAATAAAAGATTTCGTCCCCGAAATCAGGCTTAGGCTGTGTGGAAAAAAGCTTAACAGGAAATTTATCATACGTTTTTAAATAAGACTACCTTGGGCAAACAACTCCGGGTAGCGTTGCTGCATCAAATCCATTGGCTCCCACGTGTACTCCTCTTTCCCATGATTCGACCATAGTACCTTCACCAAGGGTACACTTTTGCGGCGCAAAGTTCTTGTCTCGCTGTCAACAATCCGCACCGGCTCTAGTCGCACAGACCTATCTGATGCCACTGCACCATCAGTAGTGGGAATATACTGGTCGGGCCGCAACAGTGCTTTTCGAAGCGACGACACATGGAACACGTCGTGGAGATTTTCTAGTTCTGGTGGTAACTCCAACCGATAGGCCAACGGGCCAATCCTTTCCAATATAGTATAAGGCCCAACATACCTTGGGCTGAGCTTTTTCACTCCACGCACCCGCGACACTCCATGCATCGGCCGAATCTTGAGGAACACTTTTTCGCCCACTTGTAACTCCACCATCCGGTGCTTTTTATTGTAATATTTCGCCTGTCGACTTTGAGCCTCCAACATGCGATCCCGTATCAATCTGACCGCCGTATCAGTATCATCTATGTATTCATTTCCCAATGCCTTCGGATCTTCATCCTGCACCCAAGACAAGGGAGTCCTGCACCTTCTTCCGTAAAGGGCTTCATGGGGCGCCATGCCGATGCTTGCCTGATGGCTATTATTATAGGAGAATTCCACTAGTGGCAAGAGCC
Organism: Platanthera guangdongensis; assembly: GCA_039583875.1. Lineage (NCBI taxonomy): Eukaryota > Viridiplantae > Streptophyta > Magnoliopsida > Asparagales > Orchidaceae > Platanthera > Platanthera guangdongensis. The sequence continues at coordinate 82,666 of JBBWWR010000194.1, read as the reverse complement.
TTTCCCATGGCTCTCCTCTGTCCAGCACACATAACCTCAATAAATCCTCCAGTGTTCTGATGGTCCGCTCTGACTGCCCGTCCGTCTGAGGATGAAATGCGGTACTAAAGGTTAGGCGTGAGCCCAAATACGCCTGTACCGCCTTCCACTCATTGGATGTAAACCGACCATCCCGATCCGAAACAATTGTCTTGGGCACACCATGATACCGTACAAATTGCTCCACAAAAAGGCGTACCAAAACATCCACGTGTGCTTCCTTCTTCATTGGGATGAACCGGGCCACCTTTGTTAGTCGATCCACAATAACCCACACTGAATCATTCCCGGAGCGGGAACGAGGTAACCCATGAACAAAGTCCATGGTGATATCCTCGAACTTCCATTCGGGGATGGGCAGCGACTGCAACAAACCACCGGGACTCCTGCATTCAGCCTTCACTCTTTGGCAAGCTTCGCAATGTGTAACATAGTAGCGAACATCCTTCTTCATTCCCGGCCAACACATGGTCTTCCGCAATCCGGCGTACATCTTAGCAATACCAGGGTGCACTGAATATTGAGAGGAGTGTGCCTCTCTCAAGATATCCTCACGAATTTTGCCGCCCTTGGGGATATAAAGTCGGCCTCGAAGATAAACGAGGCCGTCTTTTAGTGTGTACTCATCGGTTGTCCCATCTTCAATTGCCTTGATTGCCGGGGCCAAGGCCACATCCATTCCTTGCTCCACCCGAATCCGGTCTCGGATATCACAAACTATGCTCATGTTGGCCAAATACTCCGCATACTCTGCCGATGGAGCCTTGAATACTAGAGTAATTTCCATCTCCTCGATCATCCGAGCCAACTCCATACTCATCAACTGAGACTCTGGGCTAGAGCCTGGCGCTTTTCTACTCAAGGCATCGGCTACCGAGTTCGCTTTCCCAGGGTGGTAGTTCATGGTGAACTCATAGTCGCATAGAAATTCCAACCACCGCCGTTGTCTCAGGTTCAACTCCTTCTGAGTGTGAACATACTTCAAGTTTTTGTGATCGGAAAAGATCTCGCAGTGGACGCCATATAAATAATGCCTCCAGACCTTCAAAGCGAACACCACTGCTCCCAACTCCAAATCATGAACCGGGTAATTGATTTCATGTTTCTTTAACTGCCTTGAAGCATTAGCGATCACATGCCCGTGCTGCATCAGCACCGCTCCCATCCCTTGGTATGATGCGTCCGTATAAACTTGGAATCCTTCCTTCCCCGACGGAAGTGCAAGGATGGGGGCGGAGGTAAGCCTATCTTTCAATTCTTGAAATGCCGCTTCACATTGAGGTGTCCACTCAAATGGCACACCCTTCTTCGTCAAGGAGGTAAGAGAAAGGGAAATCTTGGAAAATCCTTTCACGAACTTGCGGTAGTAGCCAGCAAGTCCAAGAAAGCTTCGTACATCGGCCGCCGACTTTAAGGGAGACCACTCCTTCACGGCCCGCACCTTTGCTGGATCCACTGCTAACCCTGCTCCACTGATCACATGCCCCAAGAAGGCAACCTCCTTAAGCCAGAATTCACACTTGCTAAACTTGGCATACAAGGCGTGCTCCTTCAATTTCTTCAAAACCAAGGTCAGGTGCTCGACATGCTCCTCCTCCGTCTTTGAGTAGACCAAGATGTCGTCGATGAAAACAATGACGAAGATGTCCAAGTATGGTTCAAACACCTTGTTCATCAAGCTCATGAAGGCCGAAGGGGTATTTGTGAGCCCAAAAGGCATTACTGTGAACTCATACAAACCATATCTCGAACTGAATGCTGTTTTCTGAATATCCCCCTCATGTATCCTCAACTGATAGTATCCGGAGCGCAAATCCAATTTAGAAAACCAATGTGCTCCCACTAGTTGATCGAACAACTCATCGATCCGCGGTAGCGGATAAGTGTTCCGCACCGTCAACCGATTGAGTTCCCGATAATCTATGCACAATCGCAGTGTTCCATCCTTCTTCTTCACGAACAACACAGGGGCTCCCCATGGTGATGAACTGGGGCGAACGAACCCTGAATCCACCAGTTCTTGCAATTGAACTCTGAATTCCGCGAGTTCTTTTGGAGCCATTCTGTACGGAGCCTTGGATACAGGCTTGGCACCTGGTACTAGATTGATCTGGAAGTCAACCTCTCTATGCGGAGGTAATCCTGGTAGCTTCTCAGGAAATACCTCGGGAAAATCCCGCACAACCCGTACATCCTTTAATTCCAACGCTTCCTCCTTCAACTCGAACCAGATCATGAAGACCTCATCCCCCTTCATATGAGCCTTTACAGCCTGAATAGAAGATAATATCATACGTGGCGCGAAGCCAATAACTTGGAAGATGACGTCAGAGTCTCCATGTCTCAAATAGATCCGCTTCTCCGCGCAGTCGATCCTCGCGAAGTGCCAATCCAGCCATGCCATGCCCAAAATGATGTCAAACTCCGGCATTCTCAGAACCGTGGCCGGCGTATCAAAGGCCTTCCCATCAATAAATAACTCCAACTCGCACTTGGCGGTTGCGATCATCTCCGAGCCATCCGGAAGGCGTACACGTCGGGCTATGCCAGTGAAGTACTGTACATCCCCCATGTCTTTTATGAAATCCTCGGACACAAAGGAGTGTGAGGCACTGGTATCGAACAGCGCATAGGCTGTCTTCCCACCAATAATCACGGTGCCTAAGTACCAACAACCAAAACTTATTGCTAGTGGCTAGTAAGTTCTAATCAATTCAAGTTAGACCATGCAAATATGTAAATTAATTAAATCATACCTGCAATCACATCTTGTGGGTTCCGTTCCTGTGCCATGTCAAGCGCGTACACCTGATCCCGGACCGGTCCGGGGTTTCCTCTTGGCGGTCCTCGTCCTCGACCGCGCATATATCCCCGCCCTCGTGGAGCTGCTGGAGGGAGAGCAGGAGGGAGAGCAGGAGGGAGAGCAGGAGGGGCGTTCCCATATAGCTGCGGGCAAAAACGCCGGATGTGGCCCGGCTGGTTGCATTCGAAGCATACCAGACCACGACGCCCTTCAGGTTGTTGACATCGCTGAGGCTGTGGGGGTGGAGGCAACGCAGGCGGCTGCGGAACTGGATGCTCCACCCTATAGTTTCGGTGGACACGCCCTCCACCTCTTTGATAACCTCTTCCTCCTCTGAAGTCTCGTCTCCTTCTATTACTTGGGCCGGCTTCCATCACGTCCTCCGCAGGCCTCTTACTACATCCCATGTGGTGCGCCTCCAATCTTTTCGCCATATCAATGATCTCCGCCAAGCTACCATCCGCTATAAACAAAAGGGACTGCCTTAGGGGATCTCGCAGCCCTTTATAGAAGCGCTTGGCATAACCTCTGTCATCCAACTCATAAGAGTCCGCAAACCTTGCGAGATGCTGGAATTCCCGCTGGTATTCTGTAACCGACTTTGATCCCTGCTTTAGTAGAAGGAACCTCTGCTCAAGCTCATCTCAGGCCGATGTAGGGATAAAGTGCTCCAAGAAAACACCCGAGAATTCACTCCAACTTATCTCTGTGTAGATCCGGCCTTGGAAGGTAGAGCCCATGAGGGACTTCCACCACCTCTTCGCATGTAAGTCCAAGACGGACACTGCCAATGTCACTGCCATGTTGGCCGGGCAACGGATACCAGCCAGCAACTCTTGTATCGTGTCTAGCCATTCCTCTGTACGTACGGCTGACTCCGTCCCAAGGTAGACGGGAGGGGAGAGAGCTCGGAAGGTGCTCAGCCAGTTGGAGCTCGGGGCCTGTTGTTGCACCGGAGCCTGCTGTGCCTTAAAAGCATCAAGAATGGCGGTGAGCGTCTGCCCCAACTCAGACTGTTCGAACTGAGTGGGTATGGGAGGGGTAGGAGTACCCCCCATTGGCTCAACATGCAGTGGAACCTACACGTACACGACAAATTTGTGGTCAGGTTGGCTAAACTCAAGGTCAAAGTTGGACAAACTTAATGTGAATTACATATGGGCACACCACTGCTTCCGCTAAGTCAGTTTGTCCCCAAACTGACTAACCAAACGGGGGTGGCACCATTGTTGAATGACTTCTTAGTTGAGGATCGTGGCAAACTGATACCATTTGTAAGACCCCCCCTCCCCGGATCCCAAAACACGGCACGAAGAGGGAGTCTTATGCCCGGAACAGCCGCCTTACGGTAGCATTAGCACACGGGCTAACCTGTACCATAAGACGCCTATTCTGCCGGCTACAACAATATCAATATATCATGCCAACCCAACCAAATAAATAAGCAAGAGAAGTCAAAATCCACACTAAGTTATAATGTCCAAATACATCAATAATGAGAAGCTAAAACATGCTTCTACAATATATCAGAGTACAGCTAAACATTGCCCAAACGGGCTACAACAGAGTAATAGAACTAACATCGGTAACCGACGGTATCGATGGCACCGTCCCTTCAGGCCCTGTCGTCCTGGCCTGGCTGTCCTGCGGCGTAGTCTGCGGCTGCTCTACCTGCGGCGTGACCTCCTAAAAAGGAAGACGTAGCAACCGTTAGTCGAAACGACTAAGTGGTTTCACATCCGCTCCCCCGGCGACTCCTCGGCACCGGGCGGAGAAAATGAACAAGAGTATAGTATATAACAAGTATGCAAGTAAAGGAAGTACAAGCAGGTGGCAGTAGTGTAAGAGTAACAGCATCATAATCAGCATTTATGTAAAAGCTACACTAAACTAGCAAGTATAAGTAACAGCAGGAAAGTAACTTAACTTATAAGAATGTCCATACAAACTTATAAGTTAAGGATCGGGTTACATAAAAGTAACTCATCGTATAAGAGTGCCCATACAAACTTATACGATGAGGATCTTGTGGTGCAATGATATGAAATGCTATGAATGCTATGCAGTGACTCACCCATGCACACCCATGCAATTGGTATGTCGACACATACTATAGTTCCCACTTTTCGAGCAGGTAGCTAACCTCTCAGGCATCAGCCGCCGTGGCCAGGCGGTGACAGTAGAACGGGCACTTCTACTACTAGGCGGGTATCACACTACTTCACCTAGGCCTCCGTACGCCTCAACGCTAAGAACACAACAGCGGAGCCCATGCGTACTATGGCCCAGCGGGGTCTTGGGTAGATGTGCACCAAGAACACAGCCCGAACTGGCCTTGCGTGACCCGGAAGGGGCCTCGGAAGAAAGCACGAGGACACAGCCCAACCGTTCACATGGTCGGAGGGGCCTCGGGACGTGAACACCGAGGACACAGCCCAAACCGACCAAGTCTAACTGCCAACTCCCGTCGGTGTGACGACTGGCGAGCCCGTAGACCTGCCACACTATCCTTAACCCAGGATTACGACACCGCGTGTCGACTCACACCACATGCAATTCACAACCTCATCATACCATGGAAGGGGCCTCGGAGTGAGCACGAGGACACAGCCCAACCATCCATCCACACCTTACCTCAACACGACCAGAACAGGTGGCGGTCAACACCGCACTTGCACATTTACTATAAGATGCCAATAGGAGACGACCCACTATTGTTGGACTCCTAAAGTCAATCCGATATATAACATATGCATGGCCATGGGTTACCCATCTATATATCATCCCAAGTGAATTCTACATGATATAAACAAGATTTGCTCTTACGACAACCTACCGAAGTATTATCAAATCAATCCAATTAAACATAAGGAAATCAACAGGCCTCAAGCTATCTTGCAATAATAAATTGATTTCTAAAACAGTAAATATTATCATCCATAACACTTTGGTGGTTAACATAAAATTATTTCACCAAAACCACGAATTAATTGCGACATTGGATCCACCAATTTCAAATCCACAATGTATGTAGAGACCCAGAATTTCAGCGCAGGATTAACACTGGACAGCAAATTCGACCGGAGTTTTCTGAAGTTACAGGAATCCGGTGGAGGCGTGTAACCCCTCGTTGGAAAGGTATTTCAATGATCTACAACTTTCATATTCAGGTCACAACCCAGATCTGACAATAACTTACTCGAAATCGGCTTCAAAGTTCACTGCGCACAAAACACAATTTCTGTGTACAGGAATTGCCGGACAACAAACTCGATTAGGTTTTCCCGGGGCCACAGACATCACCTGAAGTCGTGCAACCACTCGTTGGGAAGGTATTTCCGAGGGCTAAAACTTTCGTGTTTAGCCAAAAGCCCAGATCTGCACCTATCCTACAAGAAAATGGCCTAGAAGATCGCTGCGCGCAGAATACAGATTCTGCGCGCATCTTAAAGAAAATGAACGGCATCGGTCCGTCTTCCTCCTCAAGCGATCCTTCCTAAATTTTCCAGAAATGTCCTCCTCCCTTATTCAACCTCAAGGGCCAAAACTCCTCACAAAACCATTCACCCATCGTCGTATTGAAGAAAAGGGGAAGGGTTGAAGAGATCTAAAATCTAGGATTCAAATCCTAGCATGGCCAAACCTAGAAATCTTCTCCTCTCCATCAAGCTCTCTTGAACCGATGTCTCTCCTAAATGTCTAAGATCTAGCACCAAGGGAGAGGGTAGGAAACTCACGTTGGCTCCAGCGGTACCACCATTTCCGGCCATAGATCGCGTAGTTCTCCTTGGCGGCATTTTCTCTTTCACGGCGATGGCGAATCTCCTCCGGTAGAACTTGCTCCAGCGGTTTTCCTCTCACCAGGAGTTCTCACAGGAGATAGGGGGTGAAATGAGAGTGAAAACGGCTAGGGTTTCCTCTGCCCCTTATAAACAAAATATGACACGGGTAGGGACACGGCCGTGTCCGTACCCGTGTTCCGCTTCCGCGAAATGGCCGTGGCGGTTTCCATGTCGGTTCAATGTTTGACACGGGTAGGGACACACCCGTGTCCCGACCCGTGTTCACATGACACGGCCGTGTGCCTGGCCGTGTCATTGGCCGTGTACTTCTCGGGTTGCATCTCGACACTTCTCGTCGAGCTCAACTCGACGCACACGGGTAGGGACACGCCCGTGTCACTACCCGTGTCCCCCGCTCGACTATCTCGACGCATCTCGACCATCTCGACACGCTTCGTCGAGACCATCTCGACGCACACGGGTAGGGACACGGCCGTGTCACTACCCGTGTCACCTGGTGTCGACACAGTTCGACGATCTCGACACGGCTCGTCGAGCTCAACTCGACGCACACGGGTAGGGACACGCCTGTGTCGCTACCCGTGTCGCTACCCATGTCTTTTTACACTGATTTCTCCATGTCACCACAAGTGCAGTCCAATTCCCGGCACTTCTCAGGACTCGAGTCAACCCTCCTGACTCAAAACACACACACTAGGGGCCTAGAGCGATTCGGGACGTTACACTACCAATCTGAATAAAGATTAGACTGCAATGGTAGATGTAGTAAGATAGATATGATATCTTCAATATGATGTCCAAATCAATAAGAAGAGATTATCTTAATTAGACTCTGCTTGCATGGCTTGTTAATCAAGGAGAGCCAGACTCTTTGATCAATGATTGATGCCATTAGCATTTTTAAAAAGTAATGAACAGCTTTGTCTTATAGATCTTAAGTAAGCAGTGAATAAAAGATGAGAGTTATAGAGCTTATATAAGTAGAGAGCTTGTAAGTCATCATCTGATAGAGATTATGCAGGCAATGCATATAAGATGAGCATAAGAAAAATGAATGTTTGCTAATCCTTTTGGTAGGTCGGATTTAACATGTTCACCTGTGAAAGTGGCAGTTGATAAACAAGAGGTCTATACTCGGAGATGACCAAGAAAGGTCATCACCAGTATAGCCCTACTTAGAACGGGCCAGCTATACTCCCTTGACAGAGCACAAAAGGGAGACATGCACAAAATCCTAAGAAGGAAGCGGCAGATGCACTGCTCTGTTGCCTCGGGTACAATCATCACTGATCCATGAGACTAGTTGCGCCAAGTAGCCTAAAGCATTGCTTGTCTATGGAAAGATTAGTGGAGATGTGGATCCCGCGAAGGCACTGATTGAGAGTACCATAGAGTGTTCGGCTGTCACAATTGTGAGATTATCGAAGAGGCAAGGCTACGCTTGATCGTCATTGCTTGCCAAGTAAAGGTCATTGTAACTATGACGTATCCTTTGCGAAGCACAACAGAGCTAACACATGGGCCTTCCTGACGCACACTTTGTGTCAGATACTGGCAAGGATCCAAAGTCCCGTATTCCTCCACATGAGAGTTGGATAGCCCCCACTACACAGATGTGAAAACTCCCTGTGATATGTGGTGATTGTGGCCTTAAGCCGGAATCCAATCTCGAGGGGGCCTATAGCATGACTCGGCGATATCTCAGTGGTTCAGTGATCTCTTTGGCAAAGAGAAAAATGGAGGAAGGAGAATTATAAAAAGGGAACTGTGTTAGTATGAGATCCCTGATGAAAACTTTATTGAAAAGCAAGGAGCACTTAGAAGTGCTTTGTAAAGAAAATGTTCAAAACATGAAGAGTAGAGTAAGAGTAACCAGCAATGAATGCAAGGGACTTTGGAGACACATGGATGTGATGGATCACCCTTCTGGAGCAGATGTTGAAATTTACCCTCCTTCAGCATTTCTTGCACTAATCGTCGAAGAGATCTGCAATCCTCTGTTACATGACCCTTTTATTTATGATATTTGCAATGCTGGTTAGAGTTTTTGACCTTTCGATCAGCAGGCTGAAAAGATCCCACACCGTCTGGTTCGCTCTTCATGAGGTGAGTTGACTCACCCAATGTACTATCAACTTCGGATTCTTTGCTTGGGAAAAGACGTTGACGACGTCGGAAATATCTTTCTTTCTTCGCTTGTGATTGAAGACACTTTGGGGGAGACTTTGGAGGTTGTCCGGTAGGGAGAAAAACTTCTGGGCCTCTCTTCCTCTCAATGGGAAGTTAAGGCAACTTCATTGGGTGATTGGAGGTGCGCGCGGTGGTTTGAGGACTGAGTTTGCAGACACTTCCTCTTTGCTTGGTAACTGGAAGCTGCAGAGTGACTGTGACCTGCCTAGATGGATAATTTGCCGGATAGGCATAAGGATCAACTGGCAGAAAACTTGGCAAATTAAAATATGAATTCCCCACTATTGGAATGACTGTGGTGACTGGTGCTGCTACAGGTTGAGAGTCTAGTTGCTGAATTATAGTGGCTAGGGTGTCGTTGACTGTTGCTATCTGCAGGGAAGTTTCCCGACATGTCAGCAAGACGGCTTCCCAGAGAGCGTCTTTGCTGGTAGGAGTAATGTTTTGAGAGGGTTGGGTGTCTGACAATAGTGACGTTGATTTTCACCATCTATTCGGATCTGAAGGCCGTGTGTTAACTGTTGTTGCACAAAACCGGCACCGCCTAGTTAACATGGGGGGGGGGGGGGTTGATCTCACGGGCAAGGTGAAGAAGTGGATGAAGGTTGCGGGGATGGAGAGGGGAAAAGGAAGCTTTTGAGTGCTCGAGATTGGAGCAAACGCTTGTTCAGGTGTTGTGGGAATAGAGGATAGGTTTGCTCAGAGCAGCCGGGAAGGCTGATGATCAATGGAGGAGGTTGATTAGAGCTATCGAGCAGACGGTTGCTTTGACGGTTGTGCATGCCGGTTGATGCCGAGAGAGATAAGCTGAGCTGAGAAGAAGAAAGGGGGGCCGCTAGTAGCGACAATAGCAGACTTCGCCCGTCGCGACTTAAATGCCACTCTTGCGACGGGCTTTACTTTGATTAATATTGAGTTATTACAGCTTGATATTACACCTTTACAAGAAAGCAAAAAAGGGGTACAAAAGGTATGTAGACGGCTAAAGAAAGAGTGCCAGAAGTGGCCGCGCGAACTGAAGAGCCAGGTCGGCAGGCCGCGCGGTTAAGGGAAGAGGGGAGGTCGCGCGGTCTAGCAACTGAAGCTGGTAGGCCACGCGCGGCTAAGAGAAGGGAAGGTGTGGATTGGAAAAAGGAGTCTGCAGTAGGTTACTGGCTTGAGCTTGTTGTGGGCTGTCTTCGAGCATTGAGTGAAGCTCTGAACCTTGGGGTCTCTGAACCTGACCTCAATGAGAGGTATGGGGGTCTATTTATAGGCCCGAGGAGGGAACGGCTTCTGGTGACGTTACCCCCGGTGAGGCAGTAACTGGTGCGAGAAGATGGAATCTGCCGAGTCTGCAATAGGCCGCGCGGACTGGGGCTTGCTTCTAGAACTGGTCCTGCTGATAGTGGACTGAGAGGAGTCCGCCCCTACTGAGATGATCGAGCCCGCGCCAAGAATGTACGGGCTCAGGGACTATCTGCCCGCTGCTGGGAAGCGGGAGCTGGAAGCTGAGAGGCGGACTGCGACGAGAATCCACAGATTCCGCCGCTGCTGAACTAAGCGAGCATGTGCTAAGGGTGCGAGCTGAAGGATATCTGCCGAGTTCGCAGAGTCCGCACAAGGCTGCGCGGTCTGGGACTTCCTCGAGGAGGTTCTGCTGTATGGCAGACTGGGAGGAGTCCGCCACTACTGTTCGAGCCCACGTCAAGACTGCGAGATGAGGGAGGTTGACCCTGCTGCCGGAGAGAAGCGAGTGGAGGCTGAGGAATGGCGGGCTACATAGAGAATCCGCTGAGTCCGCGGAGTCCGCCGCTGCTGACAAGCTGAGTCCGCCTATGCTGGAATGAAGATGAGGCCTGCTGTCGCTGAGAAGCTGGAGCTGGGGGTCATCAACGTAGGCGGACTGGAAGGCTTGACTACACTTTGAGTCCGCCTAGCTCACAATGAACGGGATGTGCGCTGATCTTTGCGGGTAACCGAAGAGCTGGAGCTTCCGTGCTACTTAGGCAGACTAAAGAAGCTGGCTGCCCATGCTGCTAGAGTCCGCCACTATTGAAGGGAACTTGCCGCACCTGCTGGGTGACAGGGATGGGAGACCTGCCGGACTGATGAGGCAGGCCGCACATGTTGGCGAGGTGAAAACTGAGGTAGCTGGCTGGTGGCCTGGGGGCAGGTTGTCACGACCCGCATTTTCTCTGTATTCAAAAATACGTCAGAGTAGGGAAAATACGTGTCGTGATGCCACGCCGTGCAGGGGACAACTGCAGACGCTCAGGCAACCCATCCTCACATTTACTTCATGTAAAAGATTTATGAAATTAAGTTAAAAATAATGCATATAAGTTATTAGAGATAATGACTGTGTACCTCGGTCGGGTGGATCACTAGTCCATAGGGGAGAAACTATATAGGTTTTACGCGGCGGAAAAATACTGAGTTGGTTCATTTATTAACCTATATGAGTGTGAAGGTCCAGTATCTTAAAATGATAATGTGTCTTCTACATTTAATATATATACAGAACTTTTATAACGCTTAAAAGTAGTAGATTTAGTATGTAACGCCCCGAAACTCAAAAGACAAACGGGTGACGAGTATGTACAAAATTTGGAATTTGGTAGGGGTACACGGCCTGGGACACGGGCGTGTCCCTGGGCGTGTCGGAGTAGTTCTAAGAGCTGGAAAAATGCTAAGGCAGATATCTGGGTTCGACGATCGTCGAGCAGCGATCGATGATCTGGTCACAATGCTGCGTTCGACGATCGGGCAAACCTTCTGCATTCGACGATCAGGTCAGCATTCTGGGTTCGACGATCGTCGAGCAGAGGTCGACGATTTGGTCGACGTTCTGCGGTCGACGATTTGGTCGACGTTCTGCGGTCGATGATTTTGGTGGGTTCGACGATTTGGCAGAGAAGCTCCATTCGACGATTCTGGCAGCAGTCGACGATCTTGGTTCGACGATCGTCGAGCGCGGGGCTGTATTATTGCGTGTCTGACTCTGTCGACATAGAATGTCGACACACGGGATTGGCGGGAGTTGACTAAATGTCCTGACACCATTTATTGGCCGCGGACGTGTCTTGCTCCGGATTGGTGGACCATGCGGTGTTTAACCCCATTCGTCCAGGTCGGACCTAGAGCTTGCCCGTGCATCCCTTTTCTGTGGATCCGACGGCTGTGGTTATCCTGGAAGGATTATACTAGAGTGAAGGGTGTCAAAACCCTTATGTTTTTTGTCGTGTTCTCTGTCAAAATCCTAGAGAGAAGGGAGAGCAAATGAGGAAGAAGGAGCTTAGATCCAGTCATTGGAGGAGTTTTAGAGCTCCAAATCGTGAGCCGACTTCAGATCTACGAAGGCAAATAGAGTGTGGAGCTTTTCAACCGCGTACATTTCCATGGCGGCAAGGAAGAACGCTAGGGTAACAATTCTCTACTTGAGCATGTGAAGCTCTCCTTCTTTTGCATAGGAAGCCTACTCTCACGAGTTTGCGGTGAGTTTGAGGCGTTCCTTCGGGTAGAGCCAATCGTCACGCCTGTGACCAGGGGCGTGACCGCCATGTGTCCAACCAGAAGTCAAATTTCCCGTCAAATCGCCAGATCGAATCTCGCACAGTGTTGGCACGCCCCTGACACGCCAGTGGCAGAGGGCGTGTACTTTGATTTTTTTTTCCCTATAAATTGCCCTATTCTGTAAGAGCTCATGTTCCCTTTTTTGGATCCATTTTGCAAGGGGAGGTGCTGCCTAGATGGATTTTAAAGCTTTGTAATGGGATTTTCTCCCTCTCTCTTTCTTTTATTTTATTTTTAACTTTGTAATCATCTTTTATTATTAATGCAAATGTAGTTTTTTTTACCATTATATAGTTTTTGATTTCATTTATGTGCCCACCCTAAGCAATCTTATTTATGTTTGGTTTTATCTATCTTTTTCTTGTCTTTAAAATGGGGGTGTGTGTGCATGAGTTTAGTTTTTATGCTTTCATAATTTTCATAAATTTCATAGTTTTTCTTTTTAGGACTCTTCATATTTATCCTTATGAACCTATAAAAATGTTTTAAAAGGTGGTTTTTAATTTTCTTTTTACTTGGTCTTTTTTTTAGATCGTAAAGATTTTCATTCTTTTACCTTTTCTTCCACTTTTTAAACGTTTTTATAGAGTTATAAGAATGGATAAATTGTTATTTTTCTTTTTCAAACACTTCATTTTTGCTTTTATTTTCAAAAACATCCGCCCGTTTAATTTTCATTTCCTCCTTTTATTCATTTCTACCTCATTCTAGCGGTAAAAATGTATTTGTTTTAATTTCTTGAACAGTTTTATTTTGCGTTTATTTGCAAACATTTTTGCTCGGATAATTTTTATTTCTGCTTTTTATGCATTTCTACCGCATTCTAGCGGTAGAAATGTAGTTATTTTAATTTTTAGAAAACTTTGTTTTTCTTATTTTTTCGCTTGTGTGCTTGCGTGTATGAGTTAGTTTTTACAATTTTCTTTAAATTTTGTGGAGTGTGTGCGTGTGCGCATTTATTTTCGCCTACTCGTTAAGAGTTAAATGGCGCATTATTTTAATTTCTATAGAGTGAGTGCGTTTTAATTTACTGTCAAGTGCATTTATTTTCTCCTACTCGTTTGAGTAGGACCCGCTTTAATTTTCCACCTACTCATTTGATTAGGATTTGGGTGTGTGAGTTTTTACTTTTTGTCGAGTGTGTGTGTGTGTTTTCAATTTCAGTAGAGTGCGTGTGTGTGTGCATTTATTTTCTCCTACTCGTTTGAGTAGGACTCGCTTTATTTTGTCTCGCCAACTCGTTTGAGCCGGGACTTGTATTTTACTGCTTTCATTTCATTTCTACTCATTTGAGTGGGACTTGCAATTTACAGCTTTCCTTTACTGCTTTATTTTTTTTCTTTCATTTCCTGCTTTATTTTCAGCTTTCATTTTATCGCTTTTTCGCGCAAGCCGTCCCCATTCCGATGAGTGGCTAACCACTCTTAGCCCTCAGTATCGAAGAGCATTGGGACAGATAAAATAGCTTTAAATAATTAAAGGTCCTATTTTTCTAATTAATTAAATTACTTAAGGTTTGCCTTGGGTTTACGAAGCGTAGAACCACATATCGATGTGTGGGCTCTATTTTCGTAGTCCATATGCTAGCTAGCCGAGAGGCAGTGCGTATGGACCGATCGCCCCTGGGTAGACGGAGTTCCGCACTAACCCTCGAGAGAGGAGGCACACAAACTCTACCGGATTGGGTTCCCCAACCAATAGAGTGGTTCTTACCGTAATGCGGGAATTAAGAGTAATCCTTCGTCGGACGAGAGCCCAGTCAAATTGTCTTAATGTTCAGGTGAGCGATAGTCCTAGAGATAAGTGAGCTCATTCTTGTGGAACCTCCACGGGCAAGTCTCCACCTTAATTAATTTGAAATTTAAGATCTCTTTTTATTAAAAGTTTATTTTAGTTCAAATTTTATTCGCTACGGTTGCGCTAAGCTCTTCATCGGCTCCACCTTTTTAACGCTTTTATTTTTAATGCCTTTTGTTTATATATAAAAAATAACACGACAAGTTAAATATCGGTAAAATAATAGTCCCCTCCAGGGAAGAGTAGAAATAATCAACCCGACCCCGAGAACAATATGACCTCGATATTCCACACCGGAATATCCTGTACTACTCGAGATAGGTGCACTTGCCTTCTTTCGTTAAAACTCGATCTAAACTCTTTTTATACTTAATAAATCCGCACGCCCCGTCCTTCCAAAATAAAATATATAAACTGCTCTATTGCTAAATAAAAACTCGTGGGGCACCGCGAGTTTTAACCATCAAGTTTTTGGCGCCGTTGCCGGTGACTTGATGCAAAATATCAATCATTAATGAACATTTTTGTTGGGAGTAGCGACTCGCCAAATAGCTTGGAAGTATCAGTACCTTCATGGATTACGCTTACAAGGCAACATCAAAAGGTCGACCCTGATTTGCAGCATATTCATAGTAGAACTGAAAAAGGGGAATTGCCGGACTTTTAAATTAATGATGTGTGTACTTTGAGGTACAACGGTTGGTATTGTATTTGATACGCCCGAAATAGGTATACGTAAACTACGCAAGTGCACGTGCCGGATCAAGTAATAAAGAGTGAGTAAAGATCGTTCCCACAGAGAGGTGATTAATCTAAGGCTTACAAATACTAGCTAGTCCTTTTCTTTAAATCCAAGTGAGTAGATTTAAGTGGGTTTAAAGACAAATAAAATTTTAAATTAAAATTGCTAAGACTTTCTAAAATAACTATTTATCAAGTTTGGGAAAAACGGTCTTGTATTTTGATTTCCTAAGCCTATAATGATGGATCAAAAGAAGATGATGTTTGAGAAATCTATGTGTGCTTTCCTGCAACGATTTTACGGTAGAGATACGTATCTCTCGATATCGGAAATCACTATACCCCTTGTTCCCTTGTCATCTCTAACTCAGGCGAACAAAAAATACGATTAATAATAAAAATCAAAGTTGCTAACGGAAAGGTGAAATCTCTTTCCCCCTCTCCGCTATATCGAGTTGATGATACACTTACGCCTCTCCTCTCTCGAATCTCGAAGCGCAGTAAAACGATCCGAAAACTTTGGTTAAAAATTTACGTGACTCCTCTCTCGAATCTCGCCACGTAGTAAAATATGTTTCATTCAAATACTCACACTTCTCCTCTCTCGAATCCCGAAATGAAGCATCAAATAAAACAATAATCCAAAAGTTCTACCACAAGATCATCAACTAAATAAGGAATTCACACAAATCTTCTCATAAATTCAAATAAAATAAGGATCACATCAAAATAGAGCAAAGTAATTTCAAAATACAAAACCTATGGAGTTTAGTTCATGATTTGAAAAGAGAAATACAAGATTGGGTAGATCTTACAAAGCATTATGCTTATAGTTCAATAACGCTTGTAGAAAACTCCACTCAAATGCATGCAAGATCCTCCTTGATGAAGTTCCGGTGCGGTTCCTCCTCCTTCTCTCCCAAACCTAGATCTACTTTTGAAATTTGAATATTATGGAGCTTCTCCCCTTTTTCTCTCACACACCCCCTCTTTATAATCATCCCCTCCAAAAAGGAGTATTTTAATTGCTGAAAGGTTGCCATCTATACACTTGTAACTGCCAAAATTAAAGAGGAATTCGGAATTCAAAATTTGAATTTTCGCAACTTGTTATAACAAATTTTCTGAACTGCAGAAATTTGTTATAACAAATTTCCTGCTGTCCAAAAACGGAAATTGCACCAAACGGCTCCAAAACTGCTGCAATAATGCTGTAATTGCCTTGCTGGACTTCCCATGTGCTTGACCCATGCCGCATCGAGGTGAATACATTGGGTTTCCTAAGATAAAATCATATTGAAACGGCGTTAATTCCATCAATTTTAAAAGTTGTCAGCATGTATAAATTTAATACTTTTTTTTATAAAAATTTGATAAATCATTTCATCAAAATATGAATATTTAAGACACAAGATAACTTCTTTTTGAGAAGTTATCACACTCCCACACCTAAACCTTTGCTAGTCCCTAGCAAAGATGAATCATTGCAAGCTCTTTGAGTGTGCGATTATTTAGCAACATAATTAATCCAAGTTTCCTTACCTTTTGCATTTTGAATCGAGACTGCACAAGAGATTTCATTTGGTAAAAACTTCAACAATTAAAAATTTCAATTATGCTTAGATTCATTAGTGTGATACAAGTAAAAGCTCCATAATGATTTCTTAGTGGTGTGTGTGCTCATCCTTAAACTCACCTATTCCCATTCAAATTAACTCATTAATCCTCTCATAAGAAGGAAAGGGTAACAATAGGCTGAGTCTTTGAGTTGGCCTCCACAAGGGTTTTGCCGTTAACAGAAAATCATAAGGACTTGAAATTTGATCGGTTTTGGCTTGATTTTGAATTCATCGTTCCATTTCTGATTGGGTAAGAGTATTCCCTAACTAATATTCTTAATAAATCTAACTACTATGGGGTTTCTTTCACAATTCTAATAAATATTTTTAAAGTTCATAGTTGGGATCATTCTAAGTAGGTGTACACACACTTAGGCCACATATCACTATGATATCTATGCAATTATTTTGATTTTGAAATCATAGTTGGGATCATTCTAGGTATGAATACACGTACCTAGGCCGCATATCACTATGATACCCTTTTTATCCTTTCATTTTTTTATAATCATAGTAGGGATCATTATAAGTAGGTGTACACACACTTAGGCCACATATCACTATGACTTTTTACACATTTTCCTCTCTTTTTTTAGAAACACCCATAATTGGAAGACTTATTAAGAAATAACTAGTAGGAATATAGGGAAATTATACATGTAAAATTGGTACTAAAATGACAAGGCTCAAGCTCAAAAGGCTGTGGATGATATAAATAATTGTGGACTTCGTGGGTTGAACAGATTCAAAGATGGCCTTAATCATATTTATAAATTAACTACTCAACCTCATGTCTTAGCTTCTTTCATTGACCTAGTTCTTATTCCCCCTTCCCTCATTATGTTTGAAAATTAATAAAATTATTTTGTAGGGTGCAAGTAAATTTAAGGATTGGTGTGCAAAATGGAAATACAAAATGGAGCTCTACATATCTTACTAACTTCAAAAGCAACAATTTGGAATTTTTAAGCTTAACGAATCTACCAATTAAATTATGTAGATATAAAAATTTGCTAGAGGTAAGACTACACAGATTAATCATCAATATATATATATATAAATCGCCGCTCAAAAGGTGAAGGTTACTTCACATCACCCCCACACCTACACCTTTGCTAGTCCCTAGCAAAATGCACATTAAAATTGACACTCTAATACTCTCAAGTGGTGCCTCTCACAAGATTTAGATCATGTAAATGAAGGCAATAAAAATAGATGCACTGAAATAAAATACTCCCCTGAAGTCCGTTGTTTTGAGCATCAGTCATTATCAAACTGAGTGCCACTTGCCGAATGTCATGGTGGAGGGGGTAACTCAAAACTTGGGGCATCCAAAATAAGCTGCAAGAAGGAGAACTAGTACAGGAGGAAAGTAGTCTTTAAGAGTGGATTAGTACCGATATATCAATGACATTCTTGTACTCCCATAAAGTGATGTACTATTATGAAACTTACAGATATGATCAAAATATTGCACACTATGCCCATGAAAAATAACACATAACGGATCATCACAGCACATGATTAGTGTTGAAATATAAAAATACATAGGGGGGTGAAAATGCAGTAATAATCAGCTGATAAGCAAACAGTTAACAACACAAAATAACCATGCAATCCAAGCAATACAGAAATAAGTAGTCTATGGCCATAATGGCCTCCCAGCATTGTTTTAGATTAATACAGACATAATTAGTTTATGATAAAATAAGTGGGGGGGGGAAGAGTGGAAATAAGTGCGAAGAGGTGCTAGAGTAGTCAGTCGTCGTCGTCATCGTCGTCGTCATCATCATCGTCATCTTCACGATCTGCATCATTCTCCGCAGCCACGATGGTGGGATCCACTCTCGATCCATCAATTCCTAGTAGATATCCCTCTTCGTCAAACTGGCCCCCGAGATTGTAGAACGGTTCCACAACTGGAATCTTGAGTTTGTGCATAATCAACGCCCGCTCCTGTCGGGCCTGCTCACGTCGGGACTCAGAATAGACGTGCTCGCATCTAAGGTAAGCTTTGATGTACTCTAAATTTTCCATCATGGCGTCTGGGTCCGACCCGCAGTCCACTGTTGGAATATCTATGTCGATGCGATGAGCGGTCGTGGTGGACTGCCCTTTGGAGATACGTGGCAGAGAGCTCTGATCTGTGCGGACCTTGATGTTCTTGAAGATAACAGACTCAGTGATATGGTGGCCCACCGGAGTGCATATGTCTCCCTCCCTCAAGTTTACTCCAGCAAAGCGACATAACATAGTAATCAGCGTGGGATACCATAGCTGTCGTCCTCCATTTACCGCAAACTTCTCTTTCAACTGATCATAAATCATTTGGCCAGCATTAATCTTTCGTCCAAGCATAATACAGTATATTAAAACAGCTCGCTCAAGAGAGATAGGTTTGCGTGCTTCGTCGGAAGCAAGCTCGCATTTACAAATAGCATCCAAACTTTTGCTTCCCTCGTGAAGCTCGTGGAGTTCAGAACATGCTTCCGAGGATTTGCCCACACATCCGTTTTAGTTTGGCAAAGCAGGGCTGCCACTTCGTCAGGGGAGACTGTGTTCTTGATCTGCTCGAAATCGTCCCACTCCGGATTTTCCATATCGAAGCACTCACAAATCCCTTGTGGTGAGATATTGACTTCCTTTCCCCTCACCAGCACCTTGTCATCGGTCTGAAATTTTCCGTTTGCATAAAATTCGTAAACCCATGGGAGGATTGCCTCCGTTCGTGGATGACAGAAGGTTGACCATCCCTGCTTCTGCATGTTATCTATATATCCCTTGCTCCAGTACTTCATCTCGATTTCAAATCCCCGTTCAAAAATCACGGGCTTCAGTTTTACCAAATCATAATTAACTCTTGCTTCATCATTAACAAATCTATCATCCTTGTACACTATGACTTTCCCTTTGCCCTTTCTAACAGACATTGCACACACTGGGCACAAAATCAAATAAGAAAACCCTAACATTTCAGTCTAAGTCAAAAACTAGGAAATGAAGGTGTGCTTTACTTTCAAATGACGATGCTCCTTGGTGATAACTACTTGAGTGGTGGAGGCCGCAACCTTCGTCCGAAAAACACCGCAATTCCTTGTGAGAACTGAAATTATGTTATAGTAAGGGGCTGATCTAGTTTTTCAACTTAGGAATCCAAATGAGAAAAATGGGATTTGAAGGCTTACGGAGGGCGGAGACTGGCCGAATGAGTGAGGATTTGGTGATCCTATGGCGTATTCACAATCCGCTCCCTCTGACTGCACCACCGAAGCTTCAGAAATCGGGATGAAGGTGGCCGCAATAACGCAGATCGAGCCTCGTACAGGGTTCCCAAAGTTGTCGCCGCTGGAAGTAGGGAGTTGTTGCTTTGTGCCGCCGCCGACCTTAATCAGCAGTGAAAAAGATCGAGGCTTGGGATTGGGGTGAAGATGAAGAACAGGAGAACGCTGATCCTCTCCTTTCTTTCCGATGGAGTCACCGTCGGAAACCGCCGGACTTGCCCCTCGGAAAATCGCCCGTCCGCCGTCTCTTCTTCCCGCAATCGCTGCTCGCGGTTTTGCCCTAATGTGAGAGGCGGGTAGTGGAAATGGAAGCTGGAGATCGGGATCAACTCGTTGAACTCGCCGGCGTTCGTCTCTACTGGCGTTGTCGAAGCCGTCGCCCCCAGTCGGAAGCCGTCGCGCTCCCCTGTCGCTGCTCTCGATTTGCCCTAACGAGGGTTTGGTAGAGATCGGGTTTTAAGAGGGAGGGAATAGAATGGGATCGGGATTTTAGGAAGAGGCGGACCGGCTTTAGCTTTTAGGTTTTCCTTTTCTGAACCGGTTTGCTCCAGTTTTGACGCCCCGGTTCGGTTGGACCGACGGTTCAGCGAGAATTTGAAAATGCGGACAGCCAGAATCATGTTATGACATATTTTTTCACTAGCCAAATAAGTTGTAACTTTCTCTTTGCTGTCCAGAAATCTTGTTGATCGTTTTTTTTCTTTTATTTGTTTATTATATATTTTTTTTATTACTAGTTAATCATTTAAATGATTAAAAAGCTGCAAAAACATAATTAGTGCTCAAATAGAATTCTTAAATAAGTACTGAAAATAAATTTATTAAAGCTAACTAATCAACGCAAATTCGAAATTGGGTTGCCTCCCAAGCAGCGCCTAATTTTAAGTCCCGGCAGGACTTTGTCCGAACTTTTGGGTTTTATTTCAGCGCAATGGACGAGACGACTCGATCACTCTCGTCTCCTCGATAATGTTTAACTCGTTGTCCGTTCACTTTAAATTCGGTGCCGTCTTTTTCATTCAAAATTGTCACGGCGCCATATGGGTGCACCTCTTTAATTTTAAACGGTCCCGACCAACGAGATTTTAATTTCCCGGGAAATATTTTTAAACGAGAGTTAAATAATAAGACTAACTGTCCGGGCTCAAATTGTTTATCGTTCAAGCGTCGGTCGTGCCATTTTTTTGTTCGTTCTTTATAAATTCTTGAATTCTCATATGCGTTCAACCTGAGTTCTTCCAATTCATTCAGTTGCAATAGTCGTTGCTTGCTTGCGTCTTTAAAATCGTAATTTATTTTCTTTATCGCCCAATAAGCTCGATGCTCCAACTCTAGAGGAAGGTGACATGCATTTCCATATACTAGTCTATACGGAGTTAAACCAATCGGTGTTTTAAAAGCAGTGCGGTACGCCCATAGTGCATCGTTCAGCTTTTGGGACCAATCCTTTCGGTTGACGCTAACGGTCTTCTCTAAGATTTTCTTAATCTCGCGGTTGGAAACCTCCGCTAACCCATTCGTTTGGGGGTGATATGCTAGTGCAACTTTGTGCGTTACCCCATATTTTTTTAAAAGAGCCGTAAATTGGGCATTGCAGAAGTGACTTCCCCCATCACTAATAATTGCCCTGGGGGTCCCATACCGGTTAAATATAAAATTTTTCAGAAACTTTAAGACCACTTTTGCGTCATTTTTAGGTGTAGCAATTGCTTCCACCCACTTTGATACATAATCAACCGCTAAAAGAATGTACATGTCTCCCTGTGAATTCACGAATGGTCCCATAAAGTCAATTCCCCATACATCAAACAGTTCAACTTCTAGGATCGTATTCATGGGCATCGCATCCGTTTTCTTTATGTTTTCAGACCTCTGACACCTATCACATTGTTTAACAAAATCTCGGGCGTCGCGAAATAAATTGGGCCAGAAGAATCCGGCCTCTAAGATCTTCATTGTTGTTCTATCTCCCATAAAATGTCCGCCATAAGGAGAGTTGTGACACTTCTCCAAGATGTCTTTCATTTCCGATTAGGGGACGCAACGCCTCACCATCCCGTCGGGGCCAACCTTAAATAGATATGGTGCGTCCCACAGATACGAATGAACTTGATGCAGAAATCTCTTCTTCTGTTGGTAGAGTAGATCCGGTGGAAAGACTCTACTAACTATATAATTAACATAATCGGCATACCAGGGCACCATGGTTTCAGATACTGCTAGTAGCCACTCATCGGGGAACCTCTCATCAATTTTAGATCGCAGCAGTGATGGTGGGCTCTCAATTCTTGACAGATGGTCAGCTACGGGGTTATCCACTCCCTTCCTATCCTTAATTTCAACATCAAATTCTTGTAGAAGGAGTACCCATCGGATTAATCGTGGTTTAGCATCCTTCTTCTCCATGAGGTATCGTATAGCCGCATGGTCGGTGTACACTATGACGTTGGTACATAAAAGGTACGATCTGAATTTTTCAAAAGCAAAAACTACGGCCAGTAACTCTTTTTCAGTGGTTGTATAGTTGACTTGGGCTTCTATCAAAGTTTTGCTAGCGTAAGCTATCGTGTGGAAGACCTTCTCCCGCACTTGCCCTAAAACAACTCCAACGGCGTAATCGCTGGCATCACACATCAAAACGAATGGTTCCTCCCAATTGGGAGTTACCACAACAGGAGCAGAAGTCAGACGACTCTTCAGTTCATCAAAAGCACGTAAGCAAGCATCATTAAAATCAAAGCGCACATCTTTCTCTAACAGGCCACTCAACGGCTTGGCAACCTTTGCAAAATCTTTGATAAATCTTCGATAGAATCCTGCGTGGCCCAGGAAGCTTCGCAGCATCTTCACGTTCTTCGGGGGTGGGAGCCTTTCAATCACATCGAGTTTGGCCTTGTCCACACCTAATCCATTCCTAGATACATGATGTCCTAGCACTATTCCCTCGCGGACCATAAAATGACATTTTTCCCAGTTCAAAACCATGTTGGTATCCACGCATCGAACTAACACCTTCTCTAGGCACTCTAAGCAGGCATTAAAAGATTTCCCAAAGATAGAAAAATCATCCATGAAAATCTCTATACCATGATCCATAATGTCAGAAAATATCGCAATCATACACCGCTGAAAAGTAGCGGGAGCATTGCATAATCCAAATGGCATCCTCCTAAATGCAAAGGTGCCATACGGGCATGTGAAAGTGGTCTTCTCCTGATCTTCAGGATCCACTGAAATCTGATTATATCCCGAGTAACCATCCAGAAAGCAGAAAAAATCATTTCCGGCCAGCTTATCCAAAACTTGGTCGATGAAGGGTAGAGGGAAGTGATCTTTTCTCGTGGCTTTATTCAGTTTTCTATAATCCATGCAAATGCGCCACCCTGTAATCGTCCTAGTGGAGATCAGCTTATTCTTCTCGTTCTTCACCACAGTCATTCCTCCTTTCTTCGGAACACACTGAACCGGTGACACCCAAGCGCTATCTGAGATGGGGTAAATAATACCCGCGTCTAACCACTTAATAATTTCCTTCTTGACTACTTCCTTCATAGGTGGACTTAGACGGCGTTGGTGCTCAATAGAGCCCTTTAAAGGTTCATCTAATAGAATTTTATGCATACACAGCGAAGGGCTTATCCCTCGAATGTCCGCTATGGTCCAACCTATAGCCACTTTATACTGCTTTAATAATTCAGTCAGCTTCTGTTGCTGCTCAGGTTGTAACCTTGCGTTAATAATAACGGGCAAAGTATTGTTCTCTCCTAAGTACACATACGTTAGGTGCTCCGGCAGAGGTTTCAATTCTAATTTTGGGGGCTCAATAACTGACGGCTTGACCGCCAAGGATTTCTCTGGCATCTCCAGGGGTTCTGGCTTACGAGTCCAACTAGTTGGCCTCTCACATACTTGAAAGCACGCTTGACTATCATCATCTTTATCAGATGCTCCTTCTTCAGTCAATAGGCTGGATAGCAATTCATTCTCCTCTTCAGTTTTATTTATCAATTGATATTCACAAACAGATATGGTGTTAACCATCTCGAGATTATCCTCCTCTCTATCAATAAACTTCATCGCGTTCAGTATGTTGAACGTAATCTGCTCATCGTTAACCCTCATTGTTAACTCTCCCTTTTGTACATCTATCAAAGTCTTTCCAGTGGCTAGGAATGGTTGACCTACAATAATAGGTACTTCCCTATCTTCCTCCATATCCATTACCACAAAATCCGCAGGGAAGATAAACTTGTCCACTTTTACTAATACATCTTCCACTATCCCCTTTGGGAAGGCTAACGTTCTATCTGCCAATTGCAAAGTGATGGAGGTCTTTGAAATCTCCCCTAGCCCCAGCTTCCTATAAATCGATAGAGGCATCAAGTTAATACTTGCTCCCAAGTCACATAATGCCTTGCCCTCAAACTGATACCCTATGGAGCACGGTATGGTAAAGCTTCCAGGATCTTTTAATTTGGGTGGAAGCTTTTTCTGAAGAATGGCACTGCACTCTTGAGTAAGTGCTATCGTCTCGTTCACTCCAAATCTTCTTTTCTTGGACAGGATATCTTTCATGAATTTAACATAGCTGGGCATTTGCTCCAAGGCTTCCGCAAACGGGATGTTTATTTGAAGCTTCTTGAAAATTTCAACAAACTGCTGGAATTGTTGATCCAGCTTGCTTTTCCTTAACCTTTGGGGGAATGGTGGAGGTGGGTAGACTACCACATTGTCTTTCTTCTTTGACACCTCAACACTAGGTTCCACCTTCTTGTCCCCTATTATTTCTACTTCCTCTTCCTTTTCATCAATAGTTTTCTCTAAGTCATTGTCACAGTCAACAGGGCTAACATCTCTCGAGTTCTTTTCTACCTCGTCCTTCTTAATTGGATCACGACTCGCTAATTCTCTTCCACTACGCAAGGTGACCGATTTACAATGTTGATTATCCCCTTTAGGATTTGGGGTCGTATCAGATGGGAGTGTCCCTTGGGGTCTAAGGCTCAACGCATTGGCAATTTGCCCCAACTGCGACTCAATAATGCGTAAGGACCCCTCTAGGCTAGTAATACGAGCATCACTCTTATGCATCGATTCAATGAGAATCTCATCGGATAGCTTCCTGGATGAACCTTGTTGATTAAAGTTATTGTTGTGATGCGGCTGCAGATTCGAGTTGAATCCGGGTGGTTGTGATATGCCAGAATTGTTCTTCCATGAAAAGTTGGGATGATTCCGCCATTCCGGACTATAATAATTTGGAAAGGGATGATTGTTATTGTGTCTTGGTTGACCACCTATATAGTTAACCTCCTCATTGTGCCCGATCAGTTGCTCAACTGTGAGTGATGGGTTCAAGGGGGCAGGAGGGGTAACTATACTATTCACTTGCGGATTCAATTGGGAATTATTTAAGCTTAAAGCATCTAACCTCTTATTCATCGAATTGAATTGGGCAGTCATTTGTGCAGCGAAGGAGGTTAGTTGATCTACTTGGTACATACCACTCATGGAGGTGGAAGGACCTTGCCTATCGAAAGATTGATAATTGTTGGAGGATAAATCTTCAAGGATAGCGTAAGCATCCTCGGGATACTTGTTCATAAGTGATCCTCCTGCAGCTCCATCTACTTGAATCATAGTAGAAGTCTGGAGACTGTTATAAAAGGTCCACACTTGTTGATGGATAGCTAATCCATGATGGGGGCATTTCCGTAACAACTCCTTAAACCGTTCCCATGCATCATACAATGTTTCACTATTTCCTTGCAGAAATGTAGTTATATCGCGCATTAGCTTGGCAGTTTTAGCCGGTGAGAAATATTTCGCTAAAAATTTCTCAACCACTTGTAACCAAGTGGTGAGGCCATATTGGGAATCGAGCCACTCTTTTGCTCTTCCAACTAGGGAGAAGGGAAACAAACGAAGTCGTATTGCTTCATCAGACGCACCATTGATCTTGAAGGTGTCGCATATATCTATGAAGGTCCGTAGGTGAGAATTGGGGTCCTCATGACTAAGTCCACTAAATTGTCTTTGTTGAACGAGTTGCATAGCCATGGAATCGATTTTAAAATTATTCGCCTCGATGGCGGGCTTAATGATGCTATAATGCAATCCTCCCCTATACGACATGTTATAATCACGACACGTTCTCCTAACTTCCGCAGGTTGTACATTTTGTTCTACCTGACCCTCCTGCTCCTGAACCTCCTGATTATTCAAATGGTCGATGTTTTGATTATTAGGGTTCATGGTCATAGGGTTGTTATATTCTAACCGAAATGCTCTTCTATTTAGTCTACACGTCCGTTCAATTTCCAAGTTTAATGGCAACAGTTCAGGTGATCTATAACGGGACATGCACAAATAGAGCAGTAGAAAAAAAAAGTAAAAATAAATGAAGTGAAATAAAACAGGAATTATAACTTGAGCTCTAAATACTAAGGGTTACTAATATTGTAAGAAATAAACAATAAATTAACGCACCTCCCCGGCAACGGCGCCAAAAACTTGATACGCCCGAAATAGGTATACGTAAACTACGCAAGTGCACGTGCCGGATCAAGTAATAAAGAGTGAGTAAAGATCGTTCCCACGGAGAGGTGATTAATCTAATGCTTACAAATACTAGCTAGTCCTTTTCTTTAAATCCAAGTGATTAGATTTAAGTGGGTTTAAAGACAAATAAAATTTTAAATTAAAATTGCTAAGACTTTCTAAAATAACTATTTATCAAGTTTGGGAAAAACAGTCTTGTATTTTGATTTCCTAAGTCTATAATGATGGATCAAAAGAAGATGATGTTTGAGAAATCTATGTGTGCTTTCCTGCAACGATTTTACGGTAGAGATCCGTATCTCTCGATATCGGAAATCACTATACCCCTTGTTCCCTTGTCATCTCTAACTCAGGCGAACAAAAAATACGATTAATAATAAAAATCAAAGTTGCTAACGGAAAGGTGAAATCTCTTTCCCCCTCTCCGCTATATCGAGTTGATGATACACTTACGCCTCTCCTCTCTCGAATCTCGAAGCGCAGTAAAACGATCCAAAAACTTTGGTTAAAAATTTACGTGACTCCTCTCTCGAATCTCGCCACGTAGTAAAATATGTTTCATTCAAATACTCACACTTCTCCTCTCTCGAATCCCGAAATGAAGCATCAAATAAAACAATAATCCAAAAGTTCTACCACAAGATCATCAACTAAATAAGGAATTCACACAAATCTTCTCATAAATTCAAATAAAATAAGGATCACATCAAAATAGAGCAAAGTACTTTCAAAATACAAAACCTATGGAGTTTAGTTCATGATTTGAAAAGAGAAATACAAGATTAGGTAGATCTTACAAAGCATTATGCTTATAGTTCAATAACGCTTGTAGAAAACTCCACTCAAATGCATGCAAGATCCTCCTTGATGAAGTTCCGGTGCGGTTCCTCCTCCTTCTCTCCCAAACCTAGATCTACTTTTGAAATTTGAATATTATGGAGCTTCTCCCCTTTTTCTCTCACACACCCCCTCTTTATAATCATCCCCTCCAAAAAGGAGTATTTTAATTGCTGAAAGGTTGTCATCTATACACTTGTAACTGCCAAAATTAAAGAGGAATTCGGAATTCAAAATTTGAATTTTCGCAACTTGTTATAACAAATTTTCTGAACTGCAGAAATTTGTTATAACAAATTTCCTGCTGTCCAAAAACGGAAATTGCACCAAACGGCTCCAAAACTGCTGCAATAATGCTGTAATTGCCTTGCTGGACTTCCCATGTGCTTGACCCATGCCGCATCGAGGTGAATACATTGGGTTTCCTAAGATAAAATCATATTGAAACGGCGTTAATTCCATCAATTTTAAAAGTTGTCAGCATGTGTAAATTTAATACTTTTTTTATAAAAATTTGATAAATCATTTCATCAAAATATGAATATCTAAGACACAAGATAACTTCTTTTTGAGAAGTTATCAGTATTCCCGCTGTTAAGGATATTCGAGCTAAGTTTTGTTGTGAGTAAAACAGGTTCTTTATATATATATATATATTTTTTTTTCAAAAAAGAAAACTAGATTTTAATAAAAAAGTTTTGAGAGCAACCTTTTTAAAATGAACGTTCCTATGTTTCTAAAAGCATGAAGTAGAAATAATTTAAATCTATGATGGTTATTTTCTAGCATAAAAGACGAGCTTCTATTTATAAAAATTAGAAGTGGTGGTGAAAAATAGGTTCTCTATTATATGGAAAAGACATAAAAAATTCAAATCATTGATTTTTGTTCCTATGTTTCCTGTTTTTTGTACTTTTATTTTCTGCACCCAATCAGAAATACCAAAGAACTTGGAAAAATTAAAAACTTCAAAAAAATTGCAAAAATTTAAAACTTCAAAATTGTTTTTCATGTTTTTATTATCAAAAAGTCAAAAAAAAAATAATTATAACACAAAAATCCAAAACAATATTACTTTGTAATCATTTTTTATAAATATTCGCTTTCCTCTTTTTTTCCTTCTTTTCTTTATAAATAACACTTCTTTCTTTCCCTCATTCTTGTAAATAACTTAAAAAAATCAAAAATTAAAAAAAAATTGATGTGTGGGCTCTATTTTCGTAGTCCATATGCTAGCTAGCCGAGAGGCAGTGCGTATGGACCGATCGCCCCTGGGTAGACGGAGTTCCGCACTAACCCTCGAGAGAGGAGGCACGCAAACTCTACCGGATTGGGTTCCCCAACCAATAGAGTGGTTCTTACCGTAATGCGGGAATTAAGAGTAATCCTTCGTCGGACGAGAGCCCGGTCAAATTGTCTTAATGTTTAGGTGAGCGATAGTCCTAGAGATAAGTGAGCTCATTCTTGTGGAACCTCCACGGCCAAGTCTCCACCTTAATTAATTTGAAATTTAAGATCTCTTTTTATTAAAATTTTATTTTAGTTCAAATTTTATTCGCTACGGTTGCGCTAAGCTCTTCATCGGCTCCACCTTTTTAACGCTTTTATTTTTAACGCCTTTTGTTTATATATAAAAAATAACACGACAAGTTAAATATCGGTAAAATAATAGTCCCCTCCAGGGAAGAGTAGAAATAATCAACCCGACCCCGAGAACAATATGACCTCGATATTCCACACCGGAATATCCTGTACTACTCGAGATAGGTGCAATTGCCTCCTTTCGTTAAAACTCGATCTAAACTCGTTTTATACTTAATAAATCCAGGCGCCCCGTCCTTTCAAAATAAAATATATAAACCGCTCTTTTGCTAAATAAGAACACGCGGGGCACCGCGAGTTTTAACCATCAAGTGTTTGGCGTCGTTGACAGGGACTTGATGCAAAATATCAATCATTAATGAACATTTTTGTTCGGAGTAGCAACTCGCCAAATAGCTTGGAAGTATCAGAACCTTCATGGATTACACTTACAAGGTAACATCAAAAGGTCGGCCCTGATTTGCAGCATATTCATAGTAGAACTGAAAAAGGTGAATTGCCGGACTTTTAAATTAATGATGTGTGTACTTTGAGGGACAACGGCTGGTATTGTATTCACGCTGTTAAGGATATTTGAGCTAAGTTTTACAATGAGGTGCATGGTTCTAATGTTGCATACCACCCTGGTTCTATAAAGATGTATAGAGATCTGAGGCAGATCATTTGGTGGTATGGAATGAAGAACGATATAGCCAAGTTTGTATCTGAGTGTTTCACCTACAAGCATGTTAATGCAGATCATAGAAGGCCTGGTGGCAAGCTGATGCCTTTGGATATTAGTAGTTGGAAGTGGGATCTCTATGGAATTTATTACTGTTTTGTCGATATCTCCCTGAGGACATGATTCTATGTGGGTCATAGTTGATAGATTGACGAAGTGTGCTCACTTCCTGCCGTTCAAGATTGGTTATTCCATGAATAAGATAGCAGAGTTGTATTTGGATGAGGTCATTAGATTATGAAAGTTATTTTACTCAAGGTTAAATAATCACCTAGAGGGGGGGGGGGGGGTGAATAGGTCTTTGAACTTTAATAGAATCTTTTGCTGAATTCAAGTTGTTCTAGCTAGAGCTTGTCCTTAAATCCTGCAATAATAAAGAAAAGCAAGCAAACAACAAACACAAGGATTTATAGTGGTTCCCCAATTGGGTACATCCACTTTCCCTCCCACCTATCCAAATTATTTATTGGACTCAGCACAAACTCCTCCACTATGCTCCTCAAAGCATACACCTCAGGCCCTTAGCCTTACACACAGATTATAAGACCCCTTTTTTCTTCTAAAACCACCGGGGTCTTATGCCCAGAACCGCCATTTTATAGTGACACCGACACTCGGGAAGGTCGCCACTACAAAATGCCGATCCTGCCACCCTTTATGATTGATGCGTTGGACGACAAGTGTACCGGTCGCACAAGTAATATAAATGAGCGAATTTCCCCAAGTATCAAACTCTTCAAGGAACACAGTAAGGTGGAGTTAATTTCGAGGTGGACTTGAGATTGAAGTCCTTTGGTCAGAGTTAACTAATTGCGGAGACAGAAAATAAAACACCAGTAACTGCTCCTATGCAACTCCGCTATGCGATGCTTCGCCAGGCAGGATGGAAGACTATACGGGCCGCTATGCACCGAACCGCTGGGCGGATGGATGAGTAGGCTTGCAGATGAGGTGGTTAGAATGGTGGAATGAGGGTCAAGAGCACCTCTTCGCTATGCACGCCTCTAGAAATTGCTAGAGCGGCAAAATCAGATGTGGTGGCGGATGGAAATGATGGCACCTCTCAAGAGACTAAAGAAGTAAAGAAATACAGAATAACAAAGACGTGAATCTAATAAAGCATACCACTAAAGAGCGACAACATCTACAAATGAAGTCTTGACACACATATACAACAAGAAAGCAAGAACAAGTCAAGAGATCGAACGAATCTGAAGTCTTGCTGAGGGTTCACAGAAGGAATTGCTGGGTTGTCAATCCGCATCCTAGCTCGGTCCTCAACTGCTTCTAGGGTAGAGAAGGTTGTCACTACCTTCTAATGGACCTGTCTTCATCGTGTCACGATGCGGAAGAAGGTTGCAAGCTTCCCTTTGCTTGTTGGCTATGACATCAATCTTGAAATGGAGCTTAAAAGATGAAGGAGTAGGCTGAGAGGAAGCTCCGACGTGAATATGGCGTTGAAAGCTTGCCCGGAGCACCTTCCTAAGGTGGAAGATGAAGGGAAATGGCTGAACCCTTCCTTGGAGGTGGAAAACGGCGGAGGAGAAAAAAACTCTCTTTCATGGATGAAAATATGCCCTTAAAATAGAAGCAGGTCAGAAAATTAGGAAAGCACAGTTTGGCGCATGATCGTGCGTTAACCTTGGGTTATTAAATTACAGGCCAAGCTTGTAAAAGATGAAGCGTTGACCCGTGCATTTTACTTCGTGCACGGGCGTTTCCTCCCGTACATGAATGAAATCACACGAGTAGCGACAGAGTGCAGGAAATCAAGAAAATACAGTGGAACCGTGCGATTTACTCGCACACGGGCACTTCCGCCCGTACGTAAACAAATCGCACGATTAACCACAGAAAGCAACAAACAAGAAGCTACGGGAAAATCGTGTGTTTGCTTCGCGCACGGTTCGGAAGAAACCGTGCGTCAAACGTGTGTGAGGATTGTTGAACTCAGCTCGACGAAATTCATCGAGCTCCACTCGACGTTTCTCCTGCACAAACAAAACGCACGATCGCAGAGAACCGTGTGCTAAGAAAATACAAGACCATGCGTTTTCCTCAAACCTGCAGTCCAGCATTCGGGAAAACGCACCACCTACATACAAACAATTAAAACCAAAGAGGACCCTCCAGCAAAGCAGAAATGCAATAAAAGCAACAGGAAAGAGCCCCTGTGGAGCACTATATGCCTACCCTCAACAACAGAATGTGCAATTGCACACCACAAGGGCCAAAACAATGCACTTAGCGTGAAAAACAATATAAATGATATAATAATGATAACATACTAAAAGTGATGTCCAAGTGCGTGAAAACTAGCCCAGATGAGTCCGAAAATCCCTATATAAATCGGACTCATCACACCACCAGACTTAAACATTTGCTCATCCTAAGCAAATCATCACTAAGCGGAGTTTAAGAAAGCTAGTTGACGAAGCAATTGCCTAAATAGAGTACCATGCGAAGTCATACCCTCATGTACAAAAAGCAATAGTAGAAAACTCTTCTATGCATTCATAATAATTTCTAATTCCTCTAAACGTAAAGAAGATATTACAAATACTCCTAAAGTGAATCACGGTGAATTATTCGGCTGTGTATAGAACAAAAGCAGGCGGACAATGAGGTGAGCATTGTCAAAGATCAGATCTCAGGAAAATCTCCAAAGGAATCCACCAATGTCGGTAACCATATGCTCGCCCGTTCACACTCTCTCCACGACATTAGTTTGACTCAAGCACGAATTTGTAGGATTTGGAGTATAATATAGGTTTAGGCGAATGAGGGGGTATATAAAGACAAACAAGACGGACACGCACACCGAAAATGAAATCGCCTGAAAACACTCATAGCTAAACTCAACGAACAAACACGTACGGCGCACCACCAGACTTGGACTTTTGACGGTGCGTGCACGCCCATAACGACACAATACAAAAAAATTTCAAAACTCAGCAACAATATATATATATTTTTCTTTTATTCCTTATATTCAACATTAGGAATTTTCTTTTTATTTACTTTCATATTTTTTTAGTTGTTTTTCCTTTTTTATCCAAATAGCCAAAACAAAATATGAAAACACGGCAACACCACAAGCTGCACAAACACCAACATAACTGCCCACACATAACGGATACAAACTTCAACAAAACAAACTAAACGAGCGACCACATTCAAATGTGCAAGTAGGAAAGGCTATATGGCTTTGGTAGCGATTCGTAAGGATGTCAAAGGAACGGACAGGCTCAATGTGGATAACAACAGATAGATGTCGGGAATGGTACAAGGCTCAAACTAGACAAAGTGATGGCCTACATCACGCTCGCACTTGACTAACCATGTACCCATGCTTCGAGAGTAGCTAGGGACAAGTTCTTAGCAACCGAGAAATACAACCCTTCCTCCCGACTCGAGCAATACGTGGCTATTGAACTCCCACACACAATCCTACACCACTGTTTGATTCATAACCGGATTCACAACTAGAGTACCGTAAACAAAATCTATGCTAATAGAAAAATAAAAACTATAAGCATATAAAGAATTTTAATCTACACAGACTCTAAGTGATCATGAGTGCACGCCTAGGAACACTCTTGGAGTCAACATTTTACTGCATCACGCAATCCTAAACAAACACAACATTCTTAATTCTACGCACAAGTGATAAGCAAGCTCGGCATGTGCAAGTGCTTAAGTAAACACTCTCAATGGGTGCTGTGGAGTGCAAAGCAAATGCAAATGATATAAAAAGAAAAGCTTCTAGTATGCAAGTGGAATGTGCACATGAAAGGATAACAACTCGAGTCTCTCCCGCACCAGACTTAATCCATGCAACCTATCACATGATTTGCAATAAAAACAAAAAAATATAAGTTGGGGGAGAGGTTACCCCATGCTCAGCAAATGAGCATACCAGAAGACGCGAGAAAGCACAGAAGCAGTTCCACCATACGTAGAATCCCAACCCCGCCAATGCGATTTGCCATGAATACCTCCAGGGGTGAGCTCCGCAAAAACAAAATACAAAGACATACTAAAACTAAAATAGACATGAAAAATAAAATGTAGAAAATGAAAGATAAGTACTTAGGTTATTGTCATCCCAGCACGACTTATTCAGCTAAGGAAACGGTTCTAGCTAATGGGCCTATGAAAAGAAAAGTGCACAGGAAACTGTTCCATTATCTGTTGCGGTAACAGGTACCTATATGGAGATAAAACTGTTACCCATCTACCTAAATAATAAAACCTGTCCAACACAGGTAGAGGAAATAGGAAATAAGAAGAGGTGGAGCGCTGGTCCTCTCTCATCTTATCACAGAACATTTCCTCGCCTAGCAAGGCATCATCAACCACAGATGTGTAGGAAGCAATGGCAACAGCCTGAACACCAGGCTCATCATCATCCCAGCGTACCCGTGGAGACTCAGCCTGCATAGGCTCAGATAAAGAAGGAGGATCAAGTAATAAAAGAGAAGAAGAACTAAAATAATCAGAATAAGGGAGAGTCATCCCGGTATCACTCTCAGCGAGATCCAAGCATAGATCATCGTCGGTATCATACGAGTCATATCATGGGGAATCCGAGAACTCGAGGTCCACTATGGTAAGGGGAACAGCCTCGTCCAAAAAGGAGGTGAAAATCTCTGCATCGGAAAAGGAACATTCCTCATGCCACCGGGGTGCGTAAAAGTGCTCCGAAGATCCACATTCTTCGTTGGAGATAGAAGAAACCTCATCACACCTCGGCGCATCCTCATTCACCGAATCATCCAAAAATACGACATCATCAACCGACTCACTCAAAAATGGCGTAGCACCATCTGAAAAAATTTGCAAAGGGGCGAAGCTGCTCCCAAAATCGAGCACTGAATGAGCAGGCCCCATCATAAAATCATTCGCTGACGCCACCCCATTGATCGAAACAATCTCTTTGTCCCATACATGAGCGCCTATAAATTCCAGATCCTGTTTTTGCTGGATACCACAAGAGTGATCGTCATCACTCAAGGGAAGCTCGTAAAAATAGAGCGAGGGACCCATGAAGGATCTGTACGCAGCGAGAGATTCTTCGATAATTTCAATGGGTAAAGGGCGAGCAAGGTGCGTGATGTCAGTGTATGGGCCAGGCAACACCCTGGTAGGCCTATCCACAACAGTCTTCCATGAATGAGAGGCTGTTTCGTGCATGCCCTCAGAGGGAGAAAGCTCGCACAAGCGAGGGCAATCCTTCACCATGTGGCCTACACCTTGACATAACAAACACCTAATACAGTGCTCGACATTCATAATAGCCATGGCATCGATGTATCAGCGCAAAGTGTCATGTATACGACACTCTGCTACAGAATACATCGCGAACAAAAATAATTGTCGAAAAAGTGCTACACAGCTAGAATAAAAATAGCACGGATCTGCTATCTAATCCAAAAATCAGAAAAGGGCAAAAAGAAATAAGCCAAATAAAAATTCTTGCAACTAAATCAAAGAAGAAACATGAAATAAACAAATGGAAAAGGGCTTCGATCTACTATCTCCCTCTCCAAAAACTCACACGACTGTGTTCTTCGGCAACGACGCCAAAAACATGATGCGTTGAACGGCAAGTGTACCGGTCTCACAAGTAATATAAAATGGGCGAATTTCCCCAAGTATTGATCTCTTCAAGGAACACAGTAAGTTGGAGTTAATTTCGAGGAGGACTTGAGAATGAAGTCCTTTGGCTGTCGGAGTTAACTAAGGGGGTTTTGATGGTTGCGGAGACATAAAATAAAACACTAGCAACTACTCCTATGCAACGCCGCTATGCGATGCTTCGCCAGGAGGGATGGAAAACTACACGGGCCGCTATGCACCGAATCGCTGGGCGGATGGAGAAGTGGGCTTGCGGATGACGTGGTTAGAATGGCAGAATGAGGTTCGAGAGCACCTCTTCGCTACACACACCACTATCAATTGCTATAGAGGCAAAATCGGATGTGGCGGCGGATGGAAATGAAGGCGACTCTCAAACAACTGAAGAAGTAAAGCAATACAGAATCACAATGACATGAATCTAATAAAGCAAACCACTAAAAAGTGACAATATCTACAAATGAAGTTTTAACACACATATACAACAAGAAAGCAATAACAACTCAAGAGATTGACCGAATCTGAAGTCTTGCCGAGGGTTCACAGAAGGAATCGCCAGGCTGTCAATCCGCATCCTAGCTCGGTCCTCAAATGCGTCTGGGGTAGAGAAGGATGTCACTACCTTCCAATGGACCGATCTTCTTCGTGTCCCGATGCGGAAGAAGGTTTGAAGCTTCCCTTTGCTTGTTGGCTATTGCATCAAAGTTGAAATGGAGCTTAAAAAATGAAGGAGAAGGCCGAGAGGAAGCTCCGGCTTGAATATGGAATTGAAAGCTTGCCCGGAGCACCTCCCTAAGGTGGAAGATGAAGTGAAATAGCTGAACCCTTCCTTGGAGGAGGAAAAGGGCGGAGGAAAAAAAAACTCTCTTTCATGGAGGAAAATCTGCGCTTTAAATAGAAGCAGGTCAGAAAATTAGGCAAGCAAGATTTGGCGTACGACCGTGCATTAACCATGCATTATTAACTTACAGGCCAAGCTTGTAGAAGATGAAGCGTTGACCCGTGCATTTTACTTCGCGCACGGGTGCTTCCGCCCGTGCGTGAAGGAAATCGCACGGGTAGCGACAGAGCGTAGGAAATCAAGAAAATACAGTGGAACCGTGCGATTTATTCGCGCACGGGCGCTTCCGCCCGTGCGTGAACAAATCACACGATTAACCATAGAAAGCAACAAATAAGAAGCTACAGGATAATCATTTGTTTCCTTCGCGCACGGTTTCGAAGAAACAGTGCGTCAACCGTGCGTGAGGATCGTTGAACTCAGCTCGACAAAATTTGTCGAGCTCCACTCGACGTTTCTCCTACACAAACAAAACGTACGATCGCAAAGAACCGTGTGCTAAGAAAATGCACGACCGTGCGTTTTCCTCAAACCTGCAGTCCAGCCTTTAGGAAAATGCACCACCATCATACAAACAATTAAAACAAAAGAGGAACCTCCAGCAAAGCAGACATGCGATAAAAGCAACTGGAAAGAGCCCCTGGGCAGCACCATGTGCCTATTCCCAACAACAGAATGTGCAATTGCACACCACAAGGGCCAAAATAATGCGCTTAGCATGAAAAACTATATAAATGAAATAACAACGATAACATACTAAAAGTGATGTGTGAGTGCGTGAAAACTAGATTAGATGAGTCCGAAAATCCCTATATAAATCAGACTCATCAACGATCACCAAAGAAAACGAAGCTTATGCTAAGTCCACAATCACATATAAAAAGAAACCACGACGAGTCCACAAGATAATAAAAGTACTGAAGTAAAATAGTACAAAGAAATATAAATGGTCTCAAGCCCGGTACATCGATCCTCACTACAAACTCTCGCGGAAGCTAAGTAAACTAATCATTCACGGAGCCAGTAGCCGGAGTTTCTGTGCTAGACTGGCCCACCTCCATGTGCACCGTACTCCGCTGGTGATGTATCCCCTGCTGCCACTTCCTGTCTCCCATCCGGAGCCCCTGAAATGTTGTGGTCAACGACCGTTAGTCAAAAAGACTAAGTCCTATCATCCCCCACCCCTCCCCAATAGCTCCTAGGCACCGAGCGGGGAGAAGGAAACAGAAGCTATGAAGGTGGAGAGTAGAAAGAGAGTATGTGACGATGAAACTTGTCTATCATGAGTATAAAGCCACATCAATTATAAGCAAATAGTGTAAACAAGTAGATAAGCAATATGTACATGAAAGGTAAAGTAAGAAACAAGTAACCTTAACTTATATAAATGGCCATACAAACTTATAAATTAAGGGACCTTTTGCAAGGCTCCCATCGCATAAAAGTACCATACCGATTTATACGATCGGGTGTCAGGTTTATTTGCAAGTATGAGTGTAGTGCTATGTAATACCATAATTCATGCAAGTGCAACACACACACACGACTCTATGCACAAAGACCTTTAGTTCCCATCCTTTGGGCAGCTAGCTTCACTCCCAGGAACCTCCGTAGTGGAAAATGGAGACAGTGGGTTGGGCCCCTGATGAGTCCGATATTTATAAGGTTTTTCGGACTCATCTGGGCTTGTTTTCTCACTCGGACACTGCATTTCGACCGGATCTCGGTTATATTTGCATCGCTCAGTCATTGACCGCTTTGTGCACTTTTGTGGCCCAAGGGTGTGCAATTGTGCATTCTATTGTTGGGGGTAAGCACATGGTGCTCCCCATGGTTCTTTTTGTTTGTTTGTTATATTGGTGTTGAGTGCTTGTGCTCCAGCTTTGGTTTTGTTGTGCAGGTGGTGCATTTTTCCCAAAGGCAGGAATTCTGTCTTAAGGAAAATGCATGGTCGGGCGCTTCTTTCACGCGCGGTTTGCGCTGGATCGTGCGTTTTAGTCAGCTGGAATAACGTCGAGCCGAGCTCGATGAATATCGTCGAGCTGAGTTCTACGATCTTCACGCACGGTTGACGTACGTTTCTTAGAAACCGTGCGCGAAGGAAATGCACGGTTTTCTTGTAGCTTCTAGTTTATTCCGTTCTATAGTTAATTGTGCGAGTTGTTCAAGCACGGGTGGCTGCGCCCGTGCGCGAGTATAACACACGTTTTTCCTATTTGTCCTTGTTTTCCAAAGCTCTGTCTCTACCCGTACGATGTCCTTCACACACTGGCGAAACTTCTCGTGCGTGAAGGAAAACACACGGGTCAACGCTTCTCCTTCCTCGGGTCTATTCTAAAAGTTAATATCGCATGGTTTGCGCATGGCCGTGCGCCAAACCGTGCATGACCATTTTTTATGACTTTTCTATTTAAGTTGCAGATTTCCTATTTCTAGGGATACAGCTCCGCTCCCTTGCCATTTCCGCTCCTCTGAGCGGGAAAACTCTTCTCCATCCGCAATTTTCTCTCTCCTCCTTGGAGAGTTGATCCGGCCACCGTTTCTCCTCAGAAAGCTTGCAATAGTTGTGCCTCTGGCCACCTTCATCTTCTCCGACCTCCAAGCTACCATCCAAGCTCATTGTTGCTGCACTTGCGGAGTTCTTCGGTCAGAACTATCCCAGCATTCATTCACGAAGAAGACGGGATATTCAAAGGAAGGGACAACCCTTCTTGGTTCTCGGACATCATCTGTAGACCGAGCTCGGACAAGCCCCAACAACCCTTGACTCCGGCCGTGAATCTCGGAAATCCATCGTGCGCTCGGTTGTTTTTCTCCACCTCTTCTTGTGGTTACTTCATTCTGAACTTGTGATAGTGGGATTGTTGCTTGAGAACAATGTTTTGCTTAAGGTTTCATCATGTCGATAGGTTGTTATGTCTTAATCATTGCTTGTGTTGTTAAGCTTCAATTTTTTCCTGTGCCTGTTGTGTTTGTGCCATTCTAGCAATTGCTAGAAGCGTGCGTTGTGATGAGGTGATTGTGACCCTCGTTGTTTCATCCATCGTCCATACTACTCTCCATAGTAATCCACCCAAGCGACGTGGTGACGGCGACCCGCTTTAGTTTTATTAGCATTAAGCTTAGGAAACCAAAACTAAACCCCCTTTGCCACGTTAACACTTGCAATCACTTTTCAATAGGAAAACCACACTCCCTACTTGAACTCCTCAAGAGATCGATATCCGGGATTAATCTCCTCACTTTTATTACTTGATAGCGATCAGTACACTTGCCGAGAGTACATCAAGTTTTTGGCGCCGTTGCCGGGGAGTGCAACTGTTGTGTGTATTTTTCTTTTTGAGATAGATGATTGTTTTTTGACCATTCTATCTTCTTCATTACTCGTTATTTATAGTTCAATTTTGTCCATGGCTAATTCAAAATACAGGAACCTCAGCTAGCCTCCCACCACGAAGAGGACGCTCCGCCGGCGGCCGGAATCCCTTCCTTCTTCCTCCTCTTTCCAACTCCTTGAGAGAGAGAATGGTTGGAGAGAAATGAAGGATTAACTCCCCTATTCCCGGCCTAAACCAAGCAGGAAACCAGCTGGGCCATTGGATCTTAATTAAAGAAAACGAACGGCTCAGGTCCGTTCAAATATCTCCAAACCTGGGCCGAACACGGCTTGGCACACGACCGTGTCCCAGGCCGCGTGCCTTGATCCAGGCACGATCGTCGAACGGAGGAAAGACACACGGGCCAAGACAGGCCCGTGTCTCACCTGACACGCCCGTGTCGGGTTCCTCGACACGCCCATGTCCGGGGGCGTGTCACGCGTAACCGCCACAGTAACGGACACGACCCAAAAGAACACGGGTGGGGACACGGGTAGGCACACGCCCGTGTCAAATGACACGCCCGTGTCGCTTAGCCGTGTTTCTTGCCGTGTCCTTCTTGGGATGAAAATGGCCAAAAACACCAGCCAGATATGGCCTTGGACACGCCCGTGTCCTAGGCCGTGTACCCCTATACAGGCACCAAAAATCCCCTTTTTCGCGACCGACTCAAATAGGATTTTCGGGGTGTTACAACGGGCGTGTCTTTGCCCTTGTTCTTTTCTTTGTTCGACGATTGTGCCTCGATCAAGGCACACGGCCTGGAACACAGCCGTGTGTGAGGCCGTGTTCGGCCCAGGTCAGGGGATTTTTGTGCAGATCCGAGCCGTTCGTTTTCTTTAATTGAGATCCAATGGCCTAGGTGGTTTCTGCTCTGTTAAGGCCGAGAATGGGGGAGTTAACTCTTCATTTTCTCCAATCCATTCTCTTTCCAAGGAGTTAGAGAGAGGAGGAAGAAGGAGGTGGATTCTGGCAAGCGGTGGAGCATCGGAGCACCGTTTGGAGAACCGAGAGCAGATCCGTGGAAGGAATTCCATTGCGAAGACTTCTATCCATGTAGTTTTTCCATGGCGCAAAAGCGGACTACAAGGGTAACGATTCTCTACTTGAGCATATGAAGCTCTCTTCCTTTTTGCATAGGGAAACCCGCTCCCGCGAGTGTGCGGTGAGTGCGTGGTGTTCCTTGGGGTTGATGTGAATAGTCCCCCTTGTGTTGCATATAGAGTCTGGAATCGAAGTACGGGCATAGGCATTGTGTGTGAACCCTACCCGGACGTGTATTTTCTGGATCGGTGATGTTGCATTTGATATGTTTTGCCGGAGAAGACTCCGTGCTTTGGGTTTTTCGGATTTCTACGTCGTAGATTGCATCAGGGATCCTCGGGGATTAACTCTAAGGCGCACCCGAAAAACTGAGCGGAAACGTGTTCTGCTAACTTGGAGGTCAGGGAATCGGCCTTGAAAATAACTGGGTTATGTGATTGTTTGGAAAAGTTTTGGGATCCAAGAGAAGCTGGGCTCGTGCGTACGTCTTAAAGTAACTACGTGGTGTGAGCAACGGGCAAGTGGAATTAGACCTATGCTATGTGGTTCGGTGCGAGACCCGAAAAGGGGACAAGCTGTTGGCATAGTCGGGAGCCCTAGACGGTGGTCAGAAAGGCTAAATGCTCACGTGGTTGCCATCTTTGGGATGGTGGTGAAGACGCTGAAGTGTCAGGATTCACCGCTAATGTGCCCTGAGTGCACGGGGTGTTTGGTCGTGCTAGCCTACACCTGTGGCGTAGTATAATCGCGCTTTATTATTTTACCGGGCTAATGTTATGCAGGGAAAGAGCACCGCCGTCCCGAGTAAGGGGCGTGGAAGTTATAATTTGATCGGCTTTGGCTGACCGTTGCTTTGTTTGCCACCGTGCGGTGGAATGTTGCTTGCAGGTGCTGCGGAGCCGAGTGCTAGATAGCGGGCTGGAGCCATGTTGTGCTGGCCCTCGAAGGCCGTAAAGAATAGTTGTTTCTATTTTTGTCATGTGTGGCCGGCCTGCGAGCCGATGTAAGTAAGGCACTATTTTGTTAGGTGACCATTTGTAAGGTCATAAGGCCGTGTACCCTTTTAGTGTATTTGGCTTTCATTCCAGTGGTGTGATTGTGGACATTCATGATTATTGGATTTAAGTTTTGGGTTCTTTCAACTTTTAAAAGCTTTCGCTAGAATGCTCTGTGTAGGACGAGTAGTCTTAGTTGGATAGTTTGAATATTCTTATGTAACCCTTCCGGCTGTCTGTGGTATATGGCATCGGGTTCCAGGTAGACCTTCTGTTTTATGCCATGCGTCGGATAGGGGTTTTCCAATTTGGTATCAGACTTCTGGTTACGGTCAGTCTTAAATGAATTCGTGGGCAAATTCTTTTAAGGGGTGGTGAGCACATGTATGCGTCATCGTTATAACATCAAAAAAGAACCCATGAATGTCCACTTAGGAATGAAAAATACACTTGTTTTGTGGAATCTGAGTGTTCTAATGATTGTTTTTAGCAATTTGGTTGTCGTCTAATCGGGTGTCTTTGCTTCTATAGGCAGCTAGGAGCAGTGCTGGTCAATCAGAGCATCCGCAATCGGCGGAAAGTAGTGCACCGAGAGACATGCCTACTACACCTCCTTCAGTGGAAACCATCAGGATGGTGGCTGAAGCCGTATTTGCGATGATTAATTCCCAACCTGCAGGGCAAATGCATCACGCACCTCCTGCAAATGAGCAAGAACCGGTTAGGGCGGCAGAGCCGAGAGTGGTGGATCGCGCAGCAGTTGATCTGGTGGAGCCGAGGAGAGCTATGGAGAAGCAGCTAAAGCATGTAATGGGCTTTAATCCTCCGAGGTTCGATGGGGTTGGAAAGCCAGCTCAAGCTGAGGACTGGCTCTCTTCGATAAAGAGGGTTTTGACAGCCACGTTAACTGAGGAGTGGCAGATGACCACCATAGTGACTTTTCTTTTGGTGGGTGAAGCGAGGCTATGGTGTGATAAATTGGAGTTTCATCTCTTAGTGGGTAGGAAGCTTGCTGATGTGCCTATGGAGGAATTTTCAAGGTTATCCCTAGCCAGATTTGTACCCTCTGCTCAGAAGCTTGAGATGGAGAACTAATTTCTTGGTTTGACTCAGTGATCTAGAAGCGTGGACGAGTATCTCCAGGAGTTCACACGGTTGGGTCGTTATGCTGGTCCTACATTTATGGAAGAAGAACGGAAGACCAACCGGTTTTACAAGGGTCTACGCGGCGACCTACAACTACTACTTGCTGGGCCTAAGGCGCAAGGCTTCCTAGCCTTGGTCAATTCGGCCCGATCATTGGAAAAGGTCGTTAAGAAAGTTCAAGAGAAGAAGCACCCCGGAGAAAAGAAGTCTGAGTTCAAGGTGCCAAATACCAAGTCAAGTTTCCGCAAGTGGAACAAGAAACAGAGGATTTCGAACTCAGCCTCTAAGTCTGGTGCGTCGGGGGCAACTACAAGTCGAGTCCCAGGAGCTTGCTACAACTGCTGGAAGATGGGGCATTTTGCTCGTGAGTGTTAGAGCAGACATGCAAGGTCCGAGAGGAAGCCTGGAGCGACTTATGAGGAGAAAGGGAAGGTGGTGGAGTCAACCGCGTCCCACCATGCTCCAGCCCAGCCTAGAGTTTACAACCATGGCCTGCAAGAGGCCATAAAGCAAGCAGACGTGGTGACAGGTATGAGTTAAATTACAGTGGTTTAACTTTTATAGTTCTTATCTTCGTATTTGTTTGCTTACTTTCGTTGGTGCTAGGCTTTGTGTTGATCTTTGAGTTTCCGGCAAGAGCCCTGTTTGATACGGGAGCATCGCATTCCTTCTTGTCCGAAAAATTCATATCGCGCATCGGGGTTCCGTCCTCGATGGCAAAAGACAAATTGGATGTGTTGTTGCCCAATGGGTGCTCAATGCGCGCGGATAGGATCTGCGTAGTGAAGATTCGGATTGGAGACCAGGAGTTTGATTTGCGAGCGTCACTTCTGCAGTTGGCAGAGTATGACGTAATATTCGGTATGGATTGTCTCTCGGAGCAGGGTGCATGCATTGATTGCAACTGTAAGGAAGTTAAGTTGGATCTGAACACTGATCGAGAGACTACTTTTGCGGGCATGAAGGGGTCGGGTAAGTTTTTGATGTCAGCCCTTCAGGTGATTAAGGCGGTTCGGTCTGGGGCAGAGCTGTTTATCACTCTAGTGCAGACTTCGACGCCTAAGCCAAGTCTTGACGGTATTCTAGTTGTGTCCGAGTATCCTGATGTGTTCCCAGATGATCTCCTAGGAACCCCTCCTCAGCGGGAGATTGATTTTTTCCATTGAGCTGGTACCAAGTGCCAAACCGGTGTCACACTCTCCGCGAGAGATGGCGCAGTTGAAGGTGAAACTTCAAAAGTTGTTGGAGCAAAGGTATGTGGTCCAATTTCGTCGCCTTGGAGCGCACCGGTTCTTTTCGTTAAGAAGAAGGATGGGAGCTTGCGACTCTGCATTGACTATCGGGAATTGAACAAGCTTACGGAGAAGAACAAATATCCGATCCCCAGGATTGACGATCTATTTGATCAGTTGGTTGGGTCAACGGTATATTCGAAGTTAGATCTGAAATCTGGTTACTACCAGCTGAGGATAAGGGAGAGCGACATCCCAAAGACAGTATTTAGTACGCGGTTTGGGCATTTCAAGTTCACGGTCATGTCGTTTGGTTTGACCAATGCACCATCCGTGTTTATGGATCTGATGAACGGGACGTTCAGAGAGTACCTGGATCGTTTCGTGATAGTATTTATCAATGACATCCTGGTGTACTCGCAGTGCGAGAAGGATCACTACAATCATCTACACATTGTGTTATAGACGTTGAGGAGGAATCAGTTGTATGATAAGTTCTCCAAGTGTGAATTCTTGTTATCCTCGATAGCGTTTCTTGGTCATGTTGTCAGTGGAAAAGGGATAGTTGTGGATCTGGCGAAGATAGTGGCGATACAGGAGTGGCCTGCTTTGACTACAATGGCAGAGGTCCGGAGTTTTCTGCGGCTTGCTGGCTACTATAGGAGCTTCGTAGAGAACTTCTCGTGGATAGCGCTACCACTCACGACGTTGACTAGGAAGGATCAGAAGTTTGTGTGGTCTTCGGAGTGCGAACAAGCTTTTGAAGAGTTGAAGAGGCGGTTGACCACGACGCATATTTTATGTTCTCCAAGTTGAACCGAAGGGTTCGAGATCTATAGTGATGCTTCGGGTAGTGGTTTGGGCTGTGTTCTTCTACAGCATGGGAGGGTGATAGCCTATGGTTCACGACAACTGAATGTTCATGAGAGGAATTATCCGGTTCATGACTTAGAATTAGCGGTCGTGATATTTGCTCTAAAGCTGTGGAGGCACTATCTGTACGGTGTGAAGGTTCATATTTACACCGATCATAAGAGCTTGAAGTACCCGTTGGATCAAAAGGATCTGAACATGAGCCAGCAGAGGTGGATGGAGTTCTTAGGGGACTACACCTTCAAGATT
Organism: Platanthera guangdongensis; assembly: GCA_039583875.1. NCBI lineage: Eukaryota > Viridiplantae > Streptophyta > Magnoliopsida > Asparagales > Orchidaceae > Platanthera > Platanthera guangdongensis. The sequence goes on along the minus strand of JBBWWR010000194.1, from coordinate 37,720 downwards.
CATTATGTGCCTTGGAAAGGAAATGCAGTGGCGGATGCGTTGAGTCGCAGGACTCCGGCGCAGGCCAACTGGTTATCAGTACATGATGAGAGATTGGTCCATGATTTGGAGGCTTTGGGGATATCTTGCGTTGACAAGCAGTTTAGTGCTGAGGCGAAACTATTTTGGACAGAGGTGCAGTGTGACCTAACTGATAGAGTTCGGCGGGCTTTGGTTCAGGATAATAGCATGAAGCAGATCTTGGATGAATCCTTGGATGTGTCAAATTCCCAGTTTGCTGTTAAGGATGGGTTGCTGAGGAAGGACGGTCGCCTATGCGTTCCTAGTGCGGATAATCTTCGGGAGGAGTTGATGTATGAGGCTCATCATACCAAGTACACAATCCACCCGGGAAGCACGAAGATGTATAGAGACATGAAGAAATTATTCTGGTGGCCAGGATTAAAGAAGGATGTAGCACTTTATGTGGCCAAGTGCAGAACCTGTGCATTGGTGAAGGCAGAATGTCGGAGGTTTCTTGATTTCCCTACCTATCCCAGAATGGAAATTCGACGACATATCTATGGATTTTGTGCATGGTTTGTCGAAGTCGCAGAAGGGAAACGACGCCATTTGGGTGGTCGTAGATCGGTTGACAAAGGTGTCACACTTTATTCCGGTCAGGAAGGAAGATCCGGTGGAAAAGTTTGCCAAACTTTATGTGGAGAATATTGTACGATTGCATGGTGTGCCCCGCAATATTATTAGTGATCGAGATGGATGCTTCACGTCGAATGACTGGAGGCTGGTGCATAGTCTGTTGCGTACTAAGCTAAAGTTCAGCACAGCCTTTCATCCGCAGACGGATGGCCAAACCGAGAGGGTCAACCGGACGATGGAAGACATGCTTCGCATGTGCGTCCTAGATTTTGGAAAGCATTGGGAAGATCACCTGTACATGGTGGAGTTTGCGTATAACAACAGCTTTCAGGCGAGTGTTGGAATGGCGCCTTTCGAGGCCTTGTACGAGAGAAAGTGTCGCACGTCGTTGTCTTGGTTGGAGACGGGCGAGTCGAAGCTTTACAAACGTCAAGCAGTAGAAGATGCCACTTCAGTGATATGGACAATTCAAGAATGGTTGAAGATCGCCCAGGACAGACAGTCAAAGTACTATAACGCCAAACATAGGAATGTGGAGTTCAATGTTGGCGATTGGGTGTACTTAAAAATTAAGCCGTTCAAGGGTGTCTCGCGGGTTCGACGCTTGAAGAAGTTGAGTCTGAGATACCTTGGACCATTTGAAATCCTGGAGCGTGTTGGCGAGGTGGAGTATAGACTGAAGCTGTCGGCGGAATTGAGTGGGCTACATGATGTGTTCCATGTGTCGGTGTTGCGTAAGGCGGTGCAAGAGACTTCGCAGATCATTGCGGACAATCAAGTACCGGTTGATTATGAATTAACGACAAGGGTCAAGCCAGTACGTATAAAAGATGTTGCAGTCAAGCGACTCCACAACAAGGAAGTCTGAATGGTTAAAGTCCGTTGGAATAATGGCGGATGTGAGGAGCTTTCATGGGAGCGAGAGCATGCTATGTTGGAGGAATATCCCGAGTTATTCCACTCAGGTAACTTTTAATTTTTGTGTACCTTTACTTAATTTTGGGACGAAATTCCTTAAGTGGGGGAGATTTGTAACGCCCCGAAAATTGTATTTGAGTTGGTCGCATAAAAAGGGATTTTTGGTGCCGGTATAGGGGTACACGGCCTAGGATACGGGCATGTCCAAGGCCGTGTCAAGATGGTGTTTTGGTCGTTTTCATCCCAAGAAGGACACGACTAGAAACACGGCTGAATGACACGGGCGTGTGCCTAACCGTGTCTCTACCCGTGTTCCCGAAAGCCGATTGAGTTCGCCGAAAAGTGTTCGGGAGGAACACGCTAGGCGACACGGGCATGTCTGGAGGGAGTGTGCCCCTGCGTTCGACGATCGCCGAACGGCGCTCGACGATTGTCGAGTGACTCTCTCCGTTCGACGATCGACGATTGTCGAGTGACACGGACCTGTTCATACCCGTGTCCCTACCCGTGTTCAGTTGGGTCGTGTTTGTTGCCGTGGCGGTTATATGTGACACGCCCCCTTGTCACAGGCTTGTCGAGGACCTGACACGGGCGTGTCGAGGACCCAATACGGGCATGTCAGGTGAGATACAGGCGTGTATTTGCCCGTATGTCTTTTCTTCGTTCGACGATTGTGCCTCGATCAAGGCACACGTCCTGGAACACGGCCGTGTACGATGCCATGTTCGGCTCAGGTCAGTGGATTTTTGTGCAGATCTGAGCCGTTCATTTTCTTTAATTGAGATCCAATGGCCCAGGTGATTTCCTGCTCTGTTAAGGGCGGGAATGAGGGAGTTGACTCTTCATTTTCTCCAAGCCATTCTCTTTCCAAGGAGTTAGAGAGAGGAGGAAGAAGGAGGAGGATTCCGGCCGCCGGTGGAGCATCGCAGCACCGTTTGGAGAACCGAGAGTGGATCCGTGGAAGGAATTCCATTGCGAAGACTTCTATCCGTGTAGTTTTTCCATGGCGCAAAAGCGGACTACAAGGGTAACGATTCTCTACTTGAGCATGTGAAGCTCTCTTACATTTTGCATAGGGAAACCCGCTCTCGCGAGTGTGCGGTGAGTGAGTGGTGTTCCTTGGGGTTGATGTGAATAGTCCCCCTTGTGTTGCATATAGAGTCCGGAATCGAAGTACGGGCATAATCATTGTGTGTGAAGCCTACCCGGACTTGTATTGTCTGGATCAGTGATGTTGCATTTGATATGTTTTGCCGGAGAAGACTCCGTGCTTTGGGTTTTTCGGGTTTCTACGCGGTAGATTGCAGCAGGGATCATTGGGCATTAACTACAAGGTGCACCCAGAAAACTGAGCGGAAACGTGTTCTACTAACTTGGCGGTCAGGGAACCGGCCTTGAACATAACTAGGTTATGTGATCGTTTGGAAAAGTTTTGGGATCCGAGAGAAGCTTGGCTCGTGCGTACGTCTTAAAGTGACTACGTGGTGTGAGCAACGGGCAAGTGGAATTAGACCTATGCTATGTGGTTCGGTGCGAGAGACCCGAAAAGGGGACTGGCCGTTGGCATTGTCGGGAGCCTTAGACGGTGGTCAGAAAGGCTAAATGCTCACGTGGTTGCCATCTTTTGGATGGTGGTGAAGGCGCTGAAGTGTCAGGATTCACCATTAATGTGCCCTTAGTGCACGGGGTGTTTGGACGTGCGAGCCTACACCTATGGCGTAGTATAATTGCGCATTATTATTTTACTGGGCTAATGTTATGTAGGGAAAGAGCACCGCCGTCCCTAGTAAGGGGCAGGGTCATTATAATTTGGTCGGCTTTGGCTGACCGTTGCTTTGTTTGCCACCGTGCGGTGGAATGTTGCTTGCAGGTGCTGCGGAGCCGAGTGCTAGATAGCGGGCTGGAGCCCATATTGCTATGCTGGCCCTCGAAGGCCGTAAAGAATAGTTGTTTTTATTTTGTCATGTGTGGCCGGCCTGCGAGCCGATGTATGTAAGACACTGTTTTGTTAAGTGAACATTTGTAAGAACATAAGGCTGTGTACCCTTTTAATGTATTTGGTTTTAATTCCAGTGGTGTGGTTGTGGACATTCATGATTATTGGATTAAAGTTTTGGGTTCTTTCAACTTTTAAAAGCTTCCGCTATAATGCTCTGTGTAGGATGGGTAGTCTTAGTTGGATAGTTTGAATATTCTTATGTAACCTTTCCGACTGTCTGTGGTATATGGCGTCGGGTTCCAGCTGGACCTTCTGTTATATGCCATGCGACGGGTGGGGGTGTTTCACGTCGATTATTCTGGGACGTCCGTTCCTGGTCACTGTTAGAGCCATCATCGATGCGGAAAAGGGTTTGCTGACACTACGCCTAGGATCAGAGAAGTCTGTTTTTGATATGTATAAGGGGCCAAGAGGGGATATTCGTACGGAGCTAGGTGCTATGGAGATTGACAACGACCGTAATTTTCAGCCTGATGAGGTTGAGAGTGAGTTTTGTGACCCCGATATAAATATTCAGGACAGTTCGTGCGAGGTGCCGTTTGGAGATCCCATGCTTCTGGAGCTACCCCCATTTGACTTGGATGGATCTTGTGAGCTCAAGTCGCTCCCATGCATGCTGAATTATGTCTTTCTATGAGAGAAAGAAACTCATCCTGCCATTATTTCAGCCCTTCTTACAGCTGATCAGGAAGTTCGTCTTGTTGAAGTGCTGAAGTTACATTGAAAAGTCTTTGGGTGGAAAATCTCGGATGTCAAAGGAATTAGCCCCACGGTGTGCATGCACAAGACATTGATGGAAGATAACTTCAAACCTTCAGCTCAGCCATAGCGCAGATTGAACCCTATGATGTATGAGGTGGTGAAGAACAAGGTTACCAAGCTTTTGGATGCCGGTATTATATATCCCATAAGTGATAGTAAATGGGTTAGTCTGGTGTAGTTGCTGCCCAAAAAGGGAGGAATCACTATCGTTCGTAATGAGAACGGCGAGCCGCTTACTACGAGGCCTGTCGTTGGATGGAGAGTTTGTATTGATTATCGAAAGCTTAATGCGGCAACCAGAAAAGACCACTTCCCACTGCCGTTCATTGACCAGATTCTGGAAAGGCTGGCCGGGCATGATTACTACTACCTTCTGGACGGCTACTCGGGCTATTATCAGCTTGCGATTGCCCTAGAGGATCCGGAGAAGACAATGTTTACCTGCCCCTCTAGGAAATTTGCTTTCAGGCGGCTACCTTTTGGGTTGTGTAATGGGGTAGCCACCTTCCAGCGATGTATGACCGCAGTTTTTTGCGAGATGGTTGGGGATTTATTGGAGGTGTTCATGGATGACTTCTCCCTATTTGGTGATAGCTTCGAAGAAGTGTTGCACCGCCTCGCTTTGGTCTTGAAACATTGCGAGGATACTAATTTAGTGCTCAATTGGGAGAAGCGCCATTTCATGGTGCATGAGGGGATCGTTATGGGGCACAAGGTTTCACAGCAGGGGCTTGAGGTTGATCCGACAAAGGTAGAGGTGATTAGAAACCTGCCCCCTCCGTCGACACTTCATGGTATTCGTAGTTTTTTGCGGCATGCTGGATTTTACCGGCATTTTATTCGAGACTTCTCGGCTATAGCTAAGCCCCTATCTAATCTATTGGCAAAAGATGTCAAGTTTGTGTTCGATGGCGAATGCAATCAGGCGTTTAATTGCTTGAAGAATCGATTGGTTTCAGCCCCAATTCTCTCATCCCCTGATTGGGCAGTGCCTTTCGAGCTAATGTCTGATGCTAGTGACGTCGCGGTTGGGGCAGTGTTGGGCCAACGTAAAAATAAAATCTTTCATATAATTGCCTACGCAAGTCGGACATTGAATGATGCACAACTGAACTACACCACGACCGAGAAGGAGTTTTTAGCTATTGTTTTCGCCTTTGAGAAGTTCCATTCCTATTTAATTCTTTCCAGGGTGGTGGTGCACTCAGATCATGCGGCTATTCATTTTCTCATGTACAAGAAAGATGCTAAGCCGCGACTCATGCGTTGGATTCTATTGTTGCAAGGATATGATATTGAAATTCGGGATCGTCGTGGAGTTGACAATGTGATTGTCGACCATCTTTCGACACTTGAAGGGGGAGAAGGAGAGGGTTCACAGGGAATTCCAATTTTCGATGCTTTTTTGGATGAGGGCCTGTTCACCCTTTCTTCTATTGCTTCTACTCCGTGGTATGATGACTTTGCTAACATTTTTGCAAGCAAAGCACAGCCGCTGCATTTAATATATCAACAAAAGAACAAGTTTTTCTCAGACGTCAAGTATTATCTCTGGGAGGATCCCCTACTATTCCGCACCTGTGCTGACGGGGTTATCCGACGTTGTGTCCCCGATCTGGAAGTTAAAGAGATTTTGAGGCATTGTCATGATCATGAGGTTGGAGGGCATTTTGGAGCTGCACGGACTGCCCACAAGGTTCTACAGTGTGGTTTGTTTTGGCCTACGTTATTCCGTTACTCTTTTATGTACGCTAAAGAGTGCAATGAATGTCAGCGCACAGGGAATATTGATCGACGAGATGAAATGCCCTTGAATAATATGCTGGTTTTTGAGTTATTTGACATATGGGGGGATTGACTTTATGGGTCCTTTCCCCATGTCGCATGACAAGCAGTACATCCTAGTTGCTGTGGATTATGTGTCTAAATGGGTGGGGGCAGAGGCAGTTGCATCGAATGATGCGCGCACCGTACTCCACTTCCTTCATAGGAATATCTTCTCCCGCTTTGGCGCACCAAGAACTATAATTAGCGATGGGGGCAGCCATTTCTGCAACCAGCAATTCGTGCAATTACTGAAATGGTTTGGTGTTCACTACAAGGTTGCTTTGTCCTACCATCCTCAGACTTGCGGGCAAGTGGAAATTTCAAATAGAGAACTGAAGCGTATTTTGGAAAAGTCTATCCACTCTAACCAGAAGGAGTGAGCAAAGAAGGTGGATGATGCTCTTTGGGCTTACCGAACTGCGTTCAAGACACTGATAGGGATGTCACCCTTCCAACTAGTTTATGGTAAATCATGCCACCTTCCTGTCGAATTGGAGCACAAGGCATTGTGGGCCACCAAATTGCTTAACATGGACTTTAGAGAGGCTTCTGATAAGCAACGTGGTCAACTTTGCGAGCTCGACGAATTCCGCTTGGGTGCTTTTGAGAGCACGAGAATATATAAGGAAAGAAACAAGCGCTGGCATGATAGATGGATTTCGCCCAAGGAATTCAAGAAGGATGATCAGGTTCTTTTGTATAATTCACGCCTGTGGCTAGTTCTCGGGAAGTTAAAATCCAGATGGAGCGGCCCTTACATGGTTGTGAGTACCTCTCCATATGGCGCGATAGAGATTCAGGATGACAAAGACGACACTTTCAAAGTAAACGAGCATCGCTTGAAGCGATTTGAACGGAAGGTCGTCGATAAAGACGTGCACTGCATATTACTACAAGACCACGATGGATGTAACCTCAATTAGTTATTTTGCTTACGTTTGTTTCTTGGATTTGCGTTTGGCTAGGATTTTAAAACATTATCTATATAACTGTTAATACAGGTATTTGGTCCACCTAAAGGACGGTAAAGAAAAGGGCTTATGAGAGACGACCCAATGCTGCTGCTTGCTTTAAATTTGTGCAATTTAGTTGTTGTGCTTAATTATGTATAACTTTTCGTGGTTGGAGATATTCTATTTTGCAGGTGGAATTTGTTTGGTCTGTGGGTTATTGCTGAAGTTTAACGCCAATCTTCTGGTATTCTCGTTTGCTGAGCATGAGGTAACCTCTTCCCTCAACTTTCATTTCTTTAATTTTATTGCAAATCATGGATTTATTATTTAGTATAAGTCTGGTGGGGGAAAGTTTAGCGAGTAACCTTTTCACATGCACTTGCATACCACAAGAGTTTTTTTCATTTTCAGTTTTTATTTTATCATGACAGCATTGCGCGCCTACACCACATGAGCGCGCACTTAACCACGCGCTCGGCCCAAGTTTAATTTATTTCTTTTGTGTTAACTTTAAGATAGTGGTGTTGGCTTAGGATTTTAGGATAGGGTATTGTGAAACTCGTGCAGTGCTCCTAATCGAGGACTCATGATGTGTAGAAATAGTATAGATTTAATTTTTTTTTATATTCGTAGATTTATGCTTTTCTGCATTTGTAAATAATGTTTGTACTACCCAAACTATGGAATCTGGAGCAATCGAATGGTAGTGTTGGAATGTGTGTAGCAGCCACTAGCCTTGTATTGCTCGAGCCGGGAGGAAGGATCATCTTTCTCGGTGGCTAAGAACTTGCCCCAAGCTACTCTCAAAGTTTTGGTGCATGGTTAGTCAAGCGTGAGTGTGATGTAGGCCATCATTTTGGCCTGGTTGAGCCTTGTACCCAGTCCAAACATAATCCTTGTTAGCCTATTTTGAGCCTACCCCTCCTGTTGATTCAGCCCCACTCCTTGATCACCAAAGCCTAAAAGCCTATCCCAGTAGCACGCCCCTGGCTCAAGCTATTAGTATATAACTTCTTGCATTTGGTGAGGTTGCTGAGGTGGTGTTTTGTGTTTTTGTGGTGCAAATTTCATGATTATGTGGCTGAATGTGATATAAAAGTTTTTGAAAAAAGAAAAGAAAACGAGAAAAAGAAAGTAGTTTGATGTGAAAGAAGAAAAAGTTTAAATGAAAATTCCATTTGAAATTTTGTGTTGGTAGGCAGTGCACGCTCCTGTCTGTCATGTCCAAGTCTGGTGGTGTGGAGCACCTATTTGTATTGCTTGACGAGAGGATTTTTTTTGTATGAGCTCATTGGTGTTGTGCGTAGCCACTGTTTACCTTTTGCATCCTTACCTACATTTACGCCTAAGCCCCATTATCTTCCTATAGTCTTGCTGATTTGCGCTCGATTTAAACTAGCACTGTTGAGAGAGTGTGAACGAGCAAGCATATGGTCCCCGACATTGGTGGATTCCTTTGGAGGTGATCCTGAGCCCTGGTCTTTGACAATGCTCAACTTAGTTGCCTGCCTACTTTCTTCCTACGCATGACCGAACGATTCTCCAGAATTCTATTTTTGATTAGTTCCAATACTTAATTACATTTGTCGAAATCTATAAACTTTGTAGCATAATTAAAAAGTTTATCTATTATATTTTCTGTACCCATGAGTATTTGATTTCTCGCTTTACCTTATTTTTGAAATCTCTATACCAGCTAGCTATTTTCTAGTGCATGGAGGGATGATTTTCACTGGACGAGCAAATGTTTAAGTCTGTTGGTGTGATGATTCAGATATTTATAGGGTTTTTCGGACTCATCCGGGCTTGTTTCCTCACTCATACACTGCATTTCGACTGGATATCGGTTATATTTGCATCGCTCGGTCATTGACCGCTTTGTGCACTTTTGTGTCCCAAGAGTGTGCAATTGCGCATTCTGTTGTTGGGGGTAAGCACAAGGTGCTCCCCATGGTTCTTTTTGTTTGTTTGTTATATTGGTGCTGGGTGCTTGTGCTCCATCTTTGGTTTTGTTATGCAGGTGGTGCGTTTTTCCCAAAGGCAGGAATTTTGTCTTAAGGAAAACGCACGGTCGTGCGTTTCTTTCACGCACGGTTTGCGCTGGATCGTTCGTTTTAGCCAGCTGGAAGAACGTCGAGCCGAGCTCGACGAATATCATCGAGCTGAGTTCGACAATCTTCACGCACGGTTGACGCACGGTTTCTTCGAAACCGTGCGTGAAAGAAACGCACGGTTTTCTTGTAGCTTCCAGTTTATCCCATTCTGTAGTTAATCGTGCGAGTTGTTCACGCACGGGTGGCTGCGCCCGTGCGCGAGTAAAACACATGGTTTTCCTGTTTGTCCCTGTTTTCCAACTCTCTGTCGCAACTCGTGTGTTGTCCTTTACGCACGGGTCGAACTGCCCTTGCGTGAAGGAAACGGACGGGTCAACGCTTCTCCTTCTTTGGGTCTATTCTGAAAGTTAATATCGCACGGTTTGCGAGTGACCGTGCGCCAAACCGTGCGTGACCATTTTTTCTGACTTTTCTATTTAAGTTGCAGATTTCCTCTTTCTAGGGGTACAGCTCCGCTCCCCCGCCATTTCCGCTCCTCCGAGCGGGAAAACTCGCCTCCAACCGCTATTTTCTCTCTCCTCCTTGGAGAGTTGATCTGTCCACCGTTTCTCCTCAGAAAGCTTGCAATAGTTGCGTCTCTGGCCACCTTCATCTTCTCCGACATCCAAGCTACCATCCAAGCTCATTGTTGCTGCACTTGCGGAGTTCTTCGATTAGAACTAGCCTAACATTCATTCACGAAGAAGATGGGATTTTCGAAGGAAGTGACAGCCCTTCTTGGTTCTCGAACGTCATCCGTAGACCGAGCTCAGACAAGGCCCGACAACCCTTGACTCCGGTCGTGAATCTCGGAAAGGCTTCATGCGCTCGGTTGTATTTCTCCACCTCTTCTTGTGGTTACTTCATTCTGAACTTGTGATAGTGAGATTGTTGCTTGAGAACAATGTTTTGCTTAAGGTTTCAACATGTCGATATGTTGTTATGTCTTAATCATTGCTTGTGTTGTTAAGCTTCAGTTTTTCTTGTGCTTGTTGTGATTGTGTCATTCTAGCAATTGCTAGAAGCGTGCATTGTGATGAGGTGATTGCGACCCTCACTATTTCGTCCATCGTCCATGCTACTCTCCTTAGTAATCCACCCAAGCAACACGGTGACGGTGACCGACATTATTTTTATTAGCATTAAGCTTAGGAAACCAAAACTAAACACCTTTTGCCACGTTAACACTTTCAATCACTTTTCCAATAGCAAAACCACACAACCTACTTGCACTCCTCGAGAGATCGATATCCGGGGATTCATCTCCTCACTCTTATTACTTTATAGCGATCGGTACACTTGCCGAGAGTCCATCAACCCCCCACTCCTAGGCAGGTATCCACACTACCAAGCCTACCCCTTACATATGCCTCTAGAAGGAAACAACCCAGAGTCACCACGTATTAATGCTGACCATATCCACCAGACTTCCTTTGGCTAAGTGTAAACCACACCCACCGAATTAGCGTATCGACGTCGGTGTGAACGATCATCGGATACCGAAGACCCACCACCTTATTTATGTATCCAAATCCTTCTGATCCACCGGCTCCCCGGTCTATCCAGTCTGTTACATCTACCTTTCGGACTTACCTTTCGGATGTCTAATCAAACTAACCTAACCACACTCTCAAGCTACCGGGGTGTGTGAATGTGGAACCCTAGTTATACTAGTTGCCCTTAAACATTAATTTTTCTTACGGTTTATGTTAGCCCGGGACTGCCCCCGGCATACCCGGTGAAGTGTTCTCAAAGGGCACTAGGAACTATGATGGTAGCTGAAGCTCATCGTTCCCTTTCGCAAGGCACTTACTATTATTGGTTATTACCCATTACCCGATCACCTTTTAACGTTATGTTGGAACTAACCCTAATGTATTTGACTCTTCCTCTCCGTGGGAAAGACGATCTTTCGTCGATCCCGAGCATCACCTACTCTAGTTAACCCACCATTATTCTCAATGATGAACTCCTTAGTACCTGACCTTAGCCAATAGACTAGTATCCCAACTCTTTGAGTTCATTTTACAGTTTTACTATGTGCAGACCATTCTATGTTATATGATGTATACGATAGCAGGTACTCCAATTTTCATTCAAAAGCCCCATAATATTTACAGGGGTCTACCATGATATATTTAGTCTAAATCCAGAAATTTATAATTTTTTAATTAAATTTGGCAATTAATTAATTTTTTCCCAAAATTAATCCATGAGTGATTTGAACATGAAGTACTAGTTTTACTTAGGGTATGACCCCTCAAAAATCATTAACACTGTAGAATAACAAGATATCGTTAAATACTAAATATCATAAACTTTCATAAAACATTTAACCTCCAAATATTTATTCCAAAATAATTCATATAAATAGTGGTATTGAAGGAAGTACCAAATATACTAGTCCAAAAATTCCTCAAAAATTAGCAGAGCTACATTATGATCATAAAAATTCACCTCCTAAGTTTCATGAAATTTACAAGTCAGTAAACCAGGTAAAAGATTATCCTAAGAAAAACCATCATAAGACACTTTATGAAGACACACCCTTGTAATCTCTATTAAACAACAAACAATTTTTCCATTCTTCTATATGCCCTAATACGTTCCTTGACTAAATATCACAATTTTCCATCAATCTATGATATTTTTTCCTATTTATCTAGGTAAGGTGCACTAATTTACTTTACAAAGGAGGTACTACAAATAAAGCTTCAACCACTTCAAATAAACTACTAGTTCAACCTACGGTCAGTTGATTATCTATTCCAGAATTTCAAACCATTCTACCACATATACATCATATTTTCATCATTAATATAAAAAAGGCAATATGGAAGTTACTACTACAAGGATGATCTACTGATCTCTAAAAACCATAGGATAATTACCAGAGGTTAATAATACTATGAAATTACCCATACAAAAAATATCATCAAGATTCCAAGTCATTTGACCGGTAAGATAATATCTAGGATTTAAAGTCCCAAATACTTATTATGTGGTTTTTGTGGGGTGCATGTGTCTAAATACCACCATATCCCTTCCTAGGGCATTTCACCACCATAGGATCTCTTGGACTAATCCCCAAGTCTATCCAAGAACATAACTCCCTATGTCCTTCACAAGCCCTCCCCCCCCCCAAGCTTCAACCTTAGGGTTATAACTAGGGTCCTTGGGAAAATCCACCCTAATCCACCCCATAATCCATATGAGGATGTTAAATGTCATGTTAAACCAATGGCCAAAATTCCAACCTCTGTTGAGTTGGTTTGGCCACTCAAACCCACAAGGGGCACTTTGACCTAAATACCTCTTCTAGGGCAAGGCCAGAGTTTGCTTATTTCCAACCTAAATCATCTCCAAATGGGATGAAATTTATACAGAGCCTTATGATGACCCCAAGGACCGCTGACCAAAATTTGGGAGGGTTCGGAGGTCATTAGGTCCCCTAATTAAATTACCCTATGATTATTAAATAATTTCAAAAACTATAGAAACATTATCTCTAAAAATTCCCATTTTTAGGCATAACCTAGGTATAGGTTTGAATGACTCCCTGTTCAAATTTCAAGTCATTTGGACTTTTGGTGAAGTGGGGGCACACATTTAAATCTCTGCATAGCCCTAGGTATAGACCTCACCAAAATGAGTGTTGTGGTCAAACCACTTAGCCAAATTGGTTGAAATTAATTTTAAAATAAAGTAGACCCATAGGGACACAATTGTCATGTTGATCATTTTCTCTAAAACAACACCTAGGTAATTTTAAAATTTAATTTACGACAGCCTAGTAAACAGGATTGAAATTGAAATAAAAGGAATTAATAAATTATCACTAGTACGAATCTTGAAGCACGATCGGACGATCCCTGGCCTTCTTCTTCCTCCAACCAATAGCCAGGATTCACCCGACCTGGAATATCTTCCATCCCTACTTCCCGACCACTCGGCCACCTCCCTGGTCGGCCACAGCCGCCGCCACCTTCGTTGAGGTGGGGGCTAATGCCGGGCGGCGGCACGGCCGCCGGAGAGGCCGTTTTCGGCGAACCCAACCATGCATTGTTTCTCGGAAAACCAGGAAAACTGAAGCTTTGATTGGGCTCAATTGAGCCAGATTCTCAATCTAAATGATTCCTAGGATCTACCCATGGAAGAAGGAGAAGGGGAGGACCTTATTGGTGGTCTGGAGTCGAGTCGATCCCCGGGTTGCCATTTGCGGTGGAGGGGTCACCGGATTTCTGCAATAGTACAATCAAGTGGCTCGAAATCGTCAGGTAAATGGTGGGATGGGTCCTCTCATGTCATTGATGGCGTTTAAAACACCAATTGGGGAGGGGAGAGGCCAAACCATCAATTTCCATTAATGGCCATTGAAAGCTTGGCTCGGCCATGGTTGAATTCACTGTTCCGGCTGTAATTAGTCACCAAAATTGCCCCTGACCTTCCCCAGATTGAATGGGGAGTTGAATCAGCCCCATTGGAGGTGGAGAGAGGGGCTCTTAGTCTTCCTTGGCCATGAATGGTCTTCCTCCCACTTCTCTCTCCTCCATTAAAGGGCAAATGAAGCTTCTTCTCTCTCCTAGTCACCTTGGCCGAAATTAAAGGGGTAATTTAGTCATGTTACACCTCATAAACTCATTTAAATAATTATCATGAGGCTATCCCAAATGAGTTTCGGTTTGAGCTTAAGTTAGTCCATTTGGGTTAACTTGACCCAAAGGTGGGTTAGCTCAACCCTAGGCCACATTGGGTGACATAGCTAACCCTACGAAGTGATTAGTGAGCCATTGGCCTTCCCTAGGGTCTAGGTAGGGTTGGGTAGGGTTATCTTGGTACTTGTAGGTCACCTGCCCCTTAGTTAGGGCATTTTGACCATTTAGGGCTAGGGTTGACTTAGGTCAACTTAGTCTCTTATGTTGACCCCAATGGGTCCTTGGTCACCCATTGACCTTGCTTAGGGCTTGGGGAGGTCTAGGTATGGTCAATTGTGCATGTTAGAGGACAATTGCCCTTAGTTAGGGCACCTTGACCTTTTTAGGGCTAAGGTTGACTTGGGTCAACTTAGCCTCTTGGCTTTACCCCAATGGGTCCTTGGTGACCCATTGACCTCACTTTAGGGATAGGGAAGCAAGTGTGGGGTCCACTTGGATAAGGAAGGGTCAACTGACCACAATTAGGCCAGTTTGACCCATTTAAGGTTCGTGCGGACTTAAGCCAACTTGGCCACTTTGCTTGTCCACATTGGGTCATTAGTGACCCTATCGACCACCCAAGGTGGTTTAGGGTGTTGTGGTAGAGTCGTGGGGTCAAGTTGGAGTCCTAAAGTCAAACCCTAAATCTGGTGGTGAGGCTGTGCTACAGGAAGACCAAGGTGATTTTCACCTTGGCCCTTGTTCACTTGGTCCTTTGAGCTTCTTATTGTTTTGTCATGACCCAGTCATGATAAAAACACTCGTAGCGGTCTAGTTGTTTGAAGCATGGTACAAATCCCAATATATAAAAATAAAAATTTCATCCCCGAAATTAAAGTTAAGCCTACGGGATTTCAACGGAAGTAAAAGTATGTAACATCCTTAGGAGTTGAAGGTTTACCTGACTCGAAAAGTTTCGGGTACTTTTGCTGCATCATGTCCTGTGGCTCCCAAGCGTACTCCTCCTTCCCATGGATTCTCCACAGAACATTGACTAGCGGAACCTTCTTGCGTCGCAAGACCCGCTTCACCGTATCATCGATCCTGATCGGCTCCATGCTGACTGATCGATCTGAGGCCACGGGCCGTCTGTTGTGAAAATCAGCTGCTCAGGGCATAGTAGAGCCCTCCGAAGTGAAGAGACGTGGAAGATGTTGTGCATTCACGCTAACTCTGGTGGTACCTCCAGTCTGTAAGCCAAGGGGCCGATCCGCTCCAGGATCCTGTAAGGCCCCATATATCTCGAACTGAGCTTCTTCTGCACGCGAACCCGCGAGACTCCATGCATCGACCGTATCTTCAGGAAAACTCGGTCTCATACCTAGAACTCCACCTGATGATGCCGCGCATCGTAATATTTGTCCTGCCTGCTTTGGGCTTCCAATAACCTGTCCCGGATCAATCTAACCTGAGCATCAGTGTGCTCCACAAACTTTGAGCCGAGTTCCTTTGGATCCTTATCCTAAACCCAAGATAGTGGGGTCCTGCACCTCCGTCTGTATAATGCCTCATAAGGGGCCATGACTATTCTTGACTGATGGCTGTTATTGTATAAGAACTCGATCAGCGGCAGCAGTCTCTCCCAAGGCTCGCCGCAGTCCAAAATGCCTAGGTGCAGAAGATCTTCTAGTGTTTGGTTGGTTCTCTTCGCTGCCCATCTGTCTGGGGGTGGAAAGCCGTGCTGAACATCAACCGAGAACCCAGGTAATCCTGAACTGACCTCCACTCCTTGGACGTAAACCGTCCGTCCCGATCTGACACGATTGTCCTGGGCACCTCAAGATAGCGCACAAACTGCTTGACGAACCTCCGTACTAGCACATTGACAGGAGCATCCTTCGCAACCGGAATGAACCTGGCCATGTTTGTCAGTTTATCGACGATCACCCAGATCAAATCATTCCCCGCATGAGATCGGGGCAGCCCATGTATAAAATCCATGGCTATGTCCTCAAACTTCAACTTCGGTACTGGAAGTGGCTGTAGTAACCCAGCTGTATTCTTGCACTTTGCCTTTACAAGCTGATAAGCCTCGCAATGCGTCACAAAATAAGTAATATCCTTCTTCATGCCCGACCAATACATCGTCCTTTTCAGGTACGATGCCATCTTGGTGATCCCCGGGTGCACTGAGTATCTATAGTATGCCTCTGTCATGATGTCCTCCTGAATCTGGCCTCCTATCGGTATATAGACACTGCCTTTAAAACATAGCAGTCCATCTCTTAAGGAGTAATCCACTGTCGTACCTTCCTCCAAGGCCCTGAATATTGGCTCTGCCCTCGCATCCAGCCTCTGCCCATCCCTGATGCGATCCTGAATGTCATCGATGGCAATCATTGATGTCAGGTACTCCGAATATAGCTCTAGATTATCCTCAGACACTAAGGATATCTGCATCTCCTCCAACATCTTCACCAACTCCAAGGCCATCAGTTGAGGACCTGCTCCGGATGTAGTTGCTCTCCGGCTCAGAGCGTCTTCCACCACGTTTTCCTTCCTGGGATGGTAGTGCATGGTGTTCTGAAGTCCGACAGAAACTCTACCCAAGGTCACTGTCTGATGTTTAGCTCCTTCTGCGTGTCCACGTACTTCAAGTTCTAGTGGTCTGAGAATATATCGCAGTGGACACCGTATAGATAGTGTCGCCAGATCTTTATAGCAAAAATAACCGCCCCCATCTCCAAGTCATGAACCGGGTAGTTCTTCTCATGTTTCTTCAACTAATAGGAGGCGTAAGCTATCACGTGCCCGTTCTGCATCAGAACGGCACCCATCCCCTGATATAATGCATCCGTGTATACCTGGAATCCTTCCTACCGTGAGGGAAGAGCAAGGATAGGGGCCGAGGTAAGAAGAACCTTTAGCTCTAGAAAGGCAGCTTCGCATCGTGGTGTCCAAACAAATGGAGACTCCTACTTCGTCAGGGATGTGAGAGGGAGAGCAATTTGCGAGAATCCCATCACGAACTTCCGGTAGTATTCGGCAAGCCCTAAGAAACTCCTGACAACCGTTGTCGTCTTCAGTGGTGGCCAATCCCGTACTTCCTGAATCTTCGCTGGATCTACCACCAATCCCGCTCCATTTATAATATGGCACAAAAAGGCCACCTCTTATAGCCAAAACTGGCACTTGCTGAACTTAGCAAATAGCTTGTGCTCTTGGAGCTTTTACAGCGTCAGAGCCAGGTGTCTCACATGCTCCTCTTCAATCCTTGAGTAGATGAAGATATCATCAATAAACATGATGATGAATACATCCAGACATGGTTCAAATACCTGGTTCATCAAACTCATGAATGTAGAGGGTAAATTTGTGAGCCCGAAGGGCATCACGGTAAACTCGTACAATCCATATCTACTATTGAAGGTTGTCTTCGGGATGTCCTCCTCCTGAATGCGCAGCTGGTAGTAACCTGACCTCAGATCCAGCTTTGAGAACTAATGAGCTCCCTCCAACTGATCAAATAGTTCTTCTATCCTTGGCAGAGGATACGTGTTCCGGACCGTCAGCATATTCAAGGCCCGGTAGTCGATACATAATCGAAGTGTCCCATCCTTCTTCTTGACGAACAACACCGGAGCTCCCCATGGTGAAGAGCTAGGCTGGAAATATCCGGCTTCCACTTGCTCCTGTAGCTAGCTTTGAAACTCTACCAACTCCTTCGGGGCCATCCGGTAAGGAACTCTAGATGCCGGCTTAGCCCCCGACATGAGCTCAATCTGAAAATCCTTCTCCCGGTGTGGGGGTGGCCCTGGTAGCTTCTCCAGAAATACATCAGCAAAATCCCGCACTAGCATGATATTCAGAATGGAATCTTTGACCTCGACCATCTAGAACAGCACTTGGTAGACTTCATCTCCCTACAAATGGGCATTGAGGGCCTGTACGCACGATAGTAGGAGGTGGGAGGAAGATTTAATACCTTCAATGACAACAAAGGAGTCCCCGTGCCTCAAGGTGATCCTCCTCGACAGGCAATCGATGTGGGCATGGTTCAAATGCAACCATCTTATGCCCTGGATCAGGTTAAAGTCTGGCATCCTTAGGATCATCGATGGTGCTTCGAACGCCTTTCCGCCAATTTCTGCCTCCTCTTTGCAATGGGTAGAGGTCAATAACTCCGATCCGTCGGGTAGGCGCGCCGTCACCGTCAAGCCTGTCAATCGTTCCATGCCTTCTAGTCCTTCATGAAGGCTTCTAACACGAACGAGTGTGAAGCACTCGTGTCAAACAGTGTATGAGAGGGCTTGCCGCTGATGAAGACTAAGCCAGAGATAGTTAAATGTTTTAGAATGCTAGTTATGATTTTCTTTCCTATTTTTAACAGTTCTATATCCATGAATCTAGTTTTTTTTTGAAAGGGAAGAACTTAAAACTTACTGGCATACCTGCTATCACTTGCTCCAGATTCCGAGGCTGTGCCAGGTCCAGGGTGTATACTTGCCTCTCTCCTGCCTACGGTCTTTGTACTGAAACCCATGTCCTCGGTCACGTCCTCTGCCACAAAACTGCTGAGGTGGTGGGGCATCATGAAGTGCTGGTCGGGGTGCTTCCCTCATGGGGCAATTCCTATTGAAGTGTCCCGTCTAGTTGCACCAAAAACATGTCAGTGCCTTCTCTATTGTCCTTAGCATCTCAAATATCTGTAAAGGCTGAGGATCCAACACGGTTGGGTTCTTCTGCTCCTGCCTATCCTCCCGGCGAGGTTGGTCCCCATTCCTCCTTTCCCCAATAACCTGAACTTGAGGACGGTCTCTACGTCCTCCAATCACCGCGTCGTCATCTGATCTCTTCCGACTCTTGACTGTGAGTTGATCTGACTCTCTCTTCTTGGCCATCTCCAAAATCATGTCCAAGCTCCCCTCAGAGATGAAGAGGAGGGTCTGTCTCATGTCATCATGAATACCCTTCTAGAATCTCTTTGCGTAGTGCGTATCATCCAACTGATACGAATCTGCATAGCAGGCTAGGTGATTAAACTCCTAGTAGTACTCCAGCACGGTCTTGTTGCTCTGCCTTAACTGCAGGAACCTATCCTCCAACTCATCCCTCACTGACTGAGGTACAAAATGTCCCAGTAAAGCTGCTCTGAACTCCTCCCAGGAGATGTCTGTTCAATCCACTCTAGCAAAGGTGGTGTCCATCTGTGACTTCCACCACCTCTTCCCATGTGACTCTAGGCAGGAAACTGCCAAAGCAACCGCCTCCTCTATCGGGCATCGAATCCCCGAAAGCATCTCATAGATGATGTCCAACCACTCCTCCGTGCAGACTGCCAACTCCGTCCCTAAGTAGGATGGAGGAGAAAGCCCCCAGAAGGAAGTCATCTAGTTGGCCCCAGGATTTTACTGTGGAGCAGGGGCCTGCTGAGCCCTGAAGGCCTCCAGAATGGCCGTCAATGTTTGTACCATCTCTGTCTGCTGGAATGGAGCAGGAGCCTGTGGGGTTGGAACCATATTCTGTGCCTGTGGTGTTCCCTGCTGTGGGGTAGGGTTCGTCACAGGCTACAAGGAAGAATTCCAACTGTTATACAATGTACAAATGGAACGATTGGATGAGATAAAGTGGACTTTTACATGTGATTTCCCTTATGGGCCCACCACTGCTTCCGCTGCTAGTTTGTCCACAAACTAAACTCGCACGGGGTGGCCCAGGGTATTTGTGGA
The DNA here is from genome assembly GCA_039583875.1 of Platanthera guangdongensis. Lineage (NCBI taxonomy): Eukaryota > Viridiplantae > Streptophyta > Magnoliopsida > Asparagales > Orchidaceae > Platanthera > Platanthera guangdongensis. The sequence continues at coordinate 18,166 of JBBWWR010000194.1, read as the reverse complement.
CTTGTTCTCTCGGATCGATGTTTGCTTTGATACCAGTTTGTAAGACCTTTTTTCTCTTCTAAAACCACCAGGGTCTTATGCCAAGAACCGCCGTTTTGCGGTGACACCAACACTCGGGAAGGTTGCCACTACAAAATACCGATCTTGCCGGCCTTTACAATCACCAAAGAGAAAGAAGCTTATGCTAAGTACACAATCACATATAAAAAGAAACCATGATGAGTCCATAAGATAATAAAAATACCAAAGTAAAACAGTATAAAGAAATATAAATGGGCTCAAGCCCGGTACATCAATCCTTACTACAAACTCTCGCGGAAGCTAAGTAAACTAATCACTCATGGAGCCAGTAACCAGAGCTCCTGTGCTAGACTGGCCCACCTCCATGTGCACTGTACTCTTCTAGTGCTGTATCCCCTGCTGCTGCTCCCTGTCTCCCATCCGGAGTCCCTGAAATGTTGTGGTCATCGATCGTTAGTCAAAAAGACTAAGCTCTATCATCCCCCACCCCTCCCCCATGGTTCCTAGGCACAGAGCGGGGAGAAGGAAAGGGATGCTATGAAGGTGGAGAGTACAAAGAAAGCAGGTGACAGCGGCACTAGTCTATCATGAGTATAAAGCCACATCAATTATAAGGAAGCAAATAGTGTAAACAAGTAGATAAGAAGTATGTACATGAAAGGTAAACTAAGAAACAAGTAACCTTAACTTATATGAATGCCCATACAAACTTATAAGTTAACGATTTATACGATGGGGTGTCAGGTTTATATGCATGTATGAGTGTAGTGCTATGTTATGCCATGATTCATGCAAGTGCAACACACACACACACAACTCTATGCCCATAGACCTTTAGTTCCTCCCATTTGGGCAGCTAGCTTCACTCCCAGGAACCTCCGTAGTGGCAAATGGAGACAGTGGGTCGGGCCCCCCACTCCTAGGCGTGTATCCACACTACCAGACCTAGCCCTTACGTACGCGTCTGGAAGGATACAACCTAGAGTCACAACGTACTAATGCTGACCATATCCACCAGACTTCCTTTGGCTAAGTGTAAACCACACATGCCGAGTCAGTGTACCGACGTCGGTGTGAACGACCGTCGGATACCAAAGACCCACTGAAGTGTTCAGTTGTCTGCCTAAATCACCTAGAGGGGGTGAATAGGTGAGTTGTGCGTCTTTTTGCCGAATAAAAAATTAGCGACCTATGCACAGAAAATAATCAAGCAATCACAGAGGACACATCGATTTATAGTGGTTCCTCAACCTTGGGTACATCCACTTTCCACTCACCGATCTAGCAAAGCACTAGACTCGGCTACTACACTATCTCGGATTGAAATCAATCCTACGTCTCGGAACAAAGTTCCTACAAATCGATCCACAACATGGATCTACAGTCGGAAGATGAAAACTTCCTACAACTCGGAGAACGAAGCTCCTACACTCGGAGAACAATCTCCTACAAGAATACATTGCGAATATGAAAATACAAACAATAATATTTCTCAGATCTTGAAATTTCAGCCAAGGTCTTCCTGTTGAACTTTGCTGATTCATCAAAAATTATTGAAGAAGATACTCGGCTAGATCCTGATCTGAAACTTCTTGACTCACACGATCATAGAGATGATGAAGAAGTTGAAGAACAATCTCAAAGTGTAAGTCGACTTATCTGAATCATCTTGAACGAAAGCCATAGGCGATTTGCACGATGTTGGGCGGCGGCGGCTTTCGTTTAGGAAAGAGAAAAAAATGGATTCAGAATTCTTAAAGTATTTATTTTTAGCGCTTATTGTTAGGGTTAGTCGAAATGACAAGACCTTATATAAGATCTCCCTAACGATCATAATTAGCATTAATGACGTCCACGTGGACCAATAACGTCAAGTCATTTGAAAATCCCATCAGTTTAGGACTTAGCGAATTTTCCGGAAAACTGACAGAATTACTCTAGTAAAATAAGAGCTACTCGAGTACAATGATGAGTTCTCGAGAAGACAATGTTAGACTACTCGAGAAGAAGATATTCAGAAAATTCAGAACAGACTCTATAATCACTCGAGTGGAATAGGAATTACTCGAGTGCTAGAAAGGTCACTCGAGAGGTGGAGATAAACTACTCGAGAAAAAGACTTAGAGAAAATTTTGTAGTATAAAAACCGATTACTCGTATACTGGATCTAGACAACTCGAGAAGTAAGCAGATTTCTCGAGTACATAAACTTTACTACTCGAGTAGGGTAGATACAACTCGAGAACTTTGCTTTTGTCACTTGAGACAAAGAGCTTGTCTACTCGAGTGGTGAACTTGACTACTCGAGTATAAGACTTAGAAAAATTTAGAGATAGAGAATCTGTTAACTCGAGAATAAGAAGGGGTCTACTCGAGTAATGGAATTGGCCACTCGAGAACTATGTTCAGACTTCTCGTGAACCATTTCCCTTACTCGAAAGTCAAACTTAACTTACTCGAGTACTATCAGGAAATCTACTCGAGTACTTAAGTTCTTCTCGAGTAAAAAAATTGGAAGAAAATTGTTTCCTGAAAATTTTCCTTTCTTCTATAGAATCAACAACATGTCTTTCTCCAATAATCCTAGTGCTTGAAAAATGAAGTGTATCCCAATAGAGAGGCTACACATAAGTCAATACCACGGATCACACAATGAAGGATTACATTGTATGGTCCTGTGTTTGGTGACCCATTGTAGACTAACATTGGTCTACACTTGGTAATTAAGTCCTGCAAACAAATAACTTAAACAATACATCAAATAAAACTTAATTCATATTAGTTCAAGGGTGACTTCACCAAATCTAGGTTATTATGGATACAATACCAAATAATTTCCTCCTATTTATAGAAGTCAGAACCCTCTACACTAAGGTGAATTATATAGACAAATAAAGAACTAGATGTAAAAGAGAGAAAACAAAGTAACATGCACAGGGATTTTAAGCAAAGAATAGATTATAAAAATTAAGGATGTATATAAATAGAATTGTCAAAAAATCATTTCTACACAATTTCCATCCACACTCTTATAACTTTCTTCACTCTTAAGCTTGATGTTCTTGTTATTGTTGCTCTCTGTCCTTTTCTTGTTGCCTCCTTTGATAGTCGTATGGCTTTGGGTAGTACTTGGGAGGTTTTGGAGGTGCAGCAGGATTATTTCTTCCACGTTCTCTATCATAGAGTCTTCTCTTGGTCATAGATTTCTCATACAAGTCCCATTCTTGGGAGTTGTAATGATCATGTCTATTCTCATTGAAGTCCAAGACTAACTTGAGAGTATCAAGGATAAGTGACTTTGAGATAGGGCTCCAAATCTTTGTAAATTTAGGAGCTTTCCTTTTCTCTGCCTCTGGAATTGGAATTGATCTGCTGGCAGAAGCTCCATCACCATACTTCCTTTTCTTTGGGATTTGAATCTCAGGAGGAGCTTGAAAAAATATATCTGCTGGATCTGATTCCCAAACTTGAGCGTAAGTGTTGGGTACATTGGAATATATGTACCTGATTTGAAGAAGACTCACCCTACTCAATGATATACATCAAGATGTATTTGATGTGCTTTGAGTTTATTTGTGCAGGTTAAGTAACTACAGGTTTGCAGGAAAAGTTTCTAAGTCCATGTGTCGACACCCAGAAGAATAGTGTCGACACTTAAGAAGGCTTGTGTCGACACCAGGAAGGCAGAGTCGACACCAGAAGAAAAGTGTCGACACATACAGGTTGTGTCGACACACAATGAAGAATTATCTACATAATCAGTGTCGACACTTAGAAGCAGTGTCGACACCCAAAGAAACTTTGTCGACAGCAAAAGTGTCGACACTAGGAGACTGTGTCGACACTCAGCAAACTTCAACAAAGTTCAAGTACATGTGTCGACACTAGGAGGTTGTGTCGACAGTCAGCAAACTTCAACAAAGTTCAAGTACATGTGTCGACACTAGGAGGCTGTGTCGACACTCAGCAAACTTCAACAAAGTTCAAGTACAAGTGTCGACACAAAGGAGATGTGTCGACACTCAGCAAAGCTTCTATACATGAAGGAATGTGTCGACACAAAGGAGATGTGTCGACACTTAGCAAAGTCTCAACACAAGAAGATGTGTCGACACAAAGGAGTTGTGTCGACACACAGCAGAAATCAACAAAGTATTAAAGAAGTATTTGTGTCGACACACACAACCAGTGTCGACACATTCAACAGAAGGCTTGTGTCGACACAAAGGCTCAGTGTCGACACATTCTGAAGAAGCAGTGTCGAGAAGTAGTTGCAACAACATAAGGAGTTGTGTCGACACCATGAAGGCTAGTGTCGACACTTAGTCTACTTGTGTCGACACTTAGTCTATTTGTGTTGACACATAAAGACTATTTGTCTCGACACTTTCAGACAGTGACAGAGATTTCAAGAAGTGACTGGATGACTTGACAGCTGCCATTTCAACCGGTCAACTGCTACAGTCAGAGCTGTCAGAAGATTGTTAGAAACCCGATCAGCCGGTCACCATGAAGAAAGCTTATATAAAGGCTTATTCCTTCAACAGAAGGGAATGGATCAATGAAGTGTAAAACAACACAACAAGAAGAAGACCTTCAAGAGAAGATCTAAAAAGTTGGAGAGAGAGAGCTCCTTCTAAGAAGACCAGCTGTTGAACCAGGCTGATAAGTAAGATTCAGATTGAAATCAGAATCTCAAGACAGCAGTTGATTGAAGATCATCTGCATAAAGATACAACCCTACTGTGTTCTAATTCAAGAAGCTTTGAAGAAAGCCAAGGGAGGTTGATCTCTGCCAAGTTCTTCCAAGAACTTATCAAGAAGCCAATCAACTCATCTCTCTCTATTAGAGTTGTGATTATATACTTTGTATTTTCTAATTTCTGTAGGATCTTATATAGATCTAAGTTGTAAGCCTAAATCTATAAAGGCTGAGGTAGGGCCTGTGAGCCTGAGTGTAGGAGAATCATTTCTCTGAGTGTAGGCCTTGTTGAAGGCTGAGGTAGGGCTGTTGTGCCTGAGTGTAAGTCTTGTTATAGACTGAGTGGTAGGGCTTTGTACCTGAGTTGTAGGAGTGGGATCACTCTGAGTTGTAGGAACCTGTTTGGGGTTCTGAGTTGTAAGATCTGAGGATCTGAGGAGAAGTTAGGCCGAATCTAGTACACCACTAGATAGGCGAATGGGGAAAGTGGATGTACCCAGACCTTGGGGAACCAGTAAAAAAATCTGTGTGCACTCTGTGAATGTATGCTTGTATGGTTGCTGTGATGTGATACTTGTTGAATTGCAATTACTGTTCAGTGTTTCTGCCTTTAAATATAAAAAAAGATTAAGTTCACCTATTCACCCCCCTCTAGGTGTTTAGGCACTAGTTCTTTCAAGTGGTATCAGAGTTAGGTTACTCAAAAAGGACATAACAGTCTGCGTAAAGATCCTGTAGGCAGAATCAGACTAATCAAGAATCAAGAAAATGGGTTCTACTGAGAATCACAAAGAGCTAGGATCCATGAAGTTATCAATCTGCAGAAAAGAGATTTTTGGCATATGAAAAGAGAGGGTTAGACTCTTTATGGAAGCATCTGACCCAAGAATATACATCATAGTCAAAGAAGGGTCATATGTGCCAATGAAGATCTCCATTCTAGATGCAAATCAGAAAACTCCTAAGGATTATTCAGAAATGACCAAGGATGAAATAATCTTGGCTACTATGGATAAGAGGGCTCAGAACATCATAGTAAGTGCCATTGATGACTCTACCTTCCAGAATTTGATTCATTGTAAGACTTCAAAGGAAATGTGGGATAATTTGATAGTCTATATGGAAGGGTCTGAAGAAGTTAGACAAGACAGGAAGTCCTTGTTAAATCAGGAGTATGAAAGCTTCAAACAAGGAAAGTCTGATAGCATTACTGAATGCTACAAGAAATTCTATAGGATTGTTAATGAGCTGATGTCCTATGGGAGAGAATTCAGCAACTATGAGCTGAATGACAAGTTTTTAAGATCCCTGACTAAGGACTGGGATACCAAGATTTGTGCCATTAGGGAAATGGCCAGATTAGCTGATATACCTGCTCCAACCTTGTTTGGAAAACTGCTATCTTATGAAATGCAGTTAATGGTTAGAAAGGAGGAAAAGAGGACTACTAAAGTGGAGCACAAGGAAAGATCTGTGGCCTTCAAAACTGAAGCCACTAGGAAGTACAGAAGCAAGTCTCCATTTCCACCACAAATAGTTGCTAAGACTGCTTCAGAAATTTCAGAGAACTAGAACTCAGACAGCAGTGAAAGTGATGAGAATTCTGCTGCCTTTATAAGAAAGTTTCAAAAGTTTCTGAAGAAGAAGAAGCAGTGGAGGTCTAAGCCATCCACTTCACAGACAAAAGATGACTATTATCAGAACAGGAAGTCATCAAGGAATGACAAAAGAAAGTCCAAGCCAAGTAAAAATACATCCTCAAAGATAGTTTGCTATTATTGCAATAAACAAGGACATATAGTAGCTGACTGTCCAGAAAATAAGAAAGAGTCAACTGACAAGAAGAAGACTCAGTTCAAGGGCAAAAAGGAAAGGTCCTTTGTCGCCAAGAAGGATAAGAGTTTGACTGATCAGTCATCTTCAGAAACAGATTCAGAAGCTGAAGCCTATATTGGATTGTTTGCTGAAGAGGAGGAAGATGATTTCATGTAGCTAATGAACTCAATTTATGAGCATGAGGACAATCAGTGCAATGGACTGATGGCCTTAATAGAAGGAGACAAGATCCAGGATCAGCCTGGACCAAGTAAGGTACAATGTCTTTCAGATTATAGTATTGATTTAGAATCAGATACATCTGCATCAAGTGATGTGGGTGGGTCTGAATCTGAGGGTGATATTCATCTGTTGATGGATGAATATAGAGATGTATTGCAGGCACTTAAGAAGAGCAAAAATCTGGTCAAAACACTAACTAAGGAAATTGCTAATCTTAAGTTGGCAGCTGCTGATTCAGATAAAGTGTTAGGTCAAAAACTAAATGAAATAGCCAGGCTGAATAACATTAAAGTTATTCAGATGGGAACTATTACATTTAAGAATGATCAAATTAGGAATCTGGAGGTTAGACTTCAGAAGGAGAGAGAGATTGTTGCAAGGTTTTCTAAACCAAAATCAGTTTTACCTTTGATAGATGAGTTTATTCCTCAAAATTGTAAGACTGGATTGGGATTTACAAAACCTGCCAGGACAGTTAGGTCCAAATCTAAGGGCAAAGCCACAGTACTCAAAAAGAATCCTACTGTAGATAAGACAGCCAAGGTTGTACCTAAACAAAGGTACAATAGATTTGAGTGCTGGTGTTGTGCCAAGGTAGGCCACTTTACCATAGATTGCTGACACAATTAAAGTATCAAGGAGAGTAACAAACTGCCTGTTAGAAAAGCTACAGGTAGTTTTGTTAAAAGTCAGACTAACCTGCACCAAGGACCCAAGAATTATTTGGGTTCTAAGGTTAAGTAATCTGTTTTGCAGGTGAGTCCAAGTGGCCATGCCCCTATATGGTACTTGGACAGTGGATGTTCCAGGCACATGACTGGAACTAGTGGATTGCTGAAGGACTATACACCAATCAAGGATGGTCCTAAGGTTACCTTTGGTGGTTCAGAAAAAGGGATCATCAAAGGCTTTGGTAACATTTCTTGTAACCAAATTACAATTACTCAAGTGGCTTATGTAAAGGGTTTGAAACATAACCTCATTAGCATAAGTCAGCTGAGTGATTTAGGATATGACATCTCATTTGTCAAGGATGGTTGTCATATCAAAAGGTCAAGTGATCAAAAGATCATTCTGACATGATATAGGAAGAGAAATGTCTATTGTCTAGACATTATGTTGAGAACATTGTTTCTCCTATTTATCTTGTAGCTGATGAGAAAGTATCACATTGTGTTAAATGGCACAAGAGGCTGGCTCATCTTAACTATAAGAGAATTGGTCAACTCTTTAGCAAAGAGTTAGTGAGGAATGGTCCTTAGGTTAAGTGTATAAAGGATGACATATGCTCAGCTTGTCAAAAAGGCAAGCAGACCAAATCCACCTTTCATAGCCTTGAGAACAAAGATGCTGTGAGGTGTCTATACCTCTTGCATATGGATCTTTTTGGTTCTATGCGAGTTCACAGCCTAGGTAGGAAGGTCTACACATTTGTGGTAGTTGATGACTACTCAAGGTATTCCTGGGTGTTCTTCCTAAGGCCAAAGTCTGAAACTCCAAGTATCTTGTACAGTTTTGTTAAACAAATTCAAAATGAATTGGATAGTACAGTGGTCAAAATCAGAAGTGATCATGGTACTGAATTTCAGTCTGAAAGTATGACAAAACTGTGTGAAGAATTTGGAATTTTTCAGGAATTTTCCTCACCAAGAACACCTCAGCAAAATGGTATTGCTGAGAGGAAAAATAGAACCCTGATAGAGGCTGGTAGAACCCTGTTGAGTGACACATCTCTCCCAGAATATTTCTGGGTCTGAGGCAGTTAATACTGCATGTCATGTGATCAACCGGGCTACTATCACCAAGAGCCACAAGAAGACCCCCTATGAGATTGTGAAGGGCAGAAAACCAAATCTATCCTATTTCAGGATCTTTGGTTGCAAGTGCTATATCCTTAACAATGGTAAGTCTTATCTAACCAAGTTTGCTGTCAAATCCCAAGAGGGAATCTTTGTTGGGTACAACAACAACAGTAAGACTTATAGGGTCTACAACTTGATTACTCAAGTTATAGAAGAGTCAGTTCATGTAGTCTTTGATGAAGCTAGACTCATTAATAATGAATTGTCTAGAAGTGTTTGCAGCTCTACAGGTGTAACTGAGAAGATGGACAAGCTTACCTTAACAAAAGGTCCTTCTACAAGTCAGCAAGTGGAGGATGGTAGCTGCTGTCCATGGGGATTACAAGATACTCATGTTGCTGAAGAAGACCAAGAGGTGCAGTTGAATGAAGAAGCTGAAGGTGTACAACCAGAAGACAGACTGCCTCCTGCAAATAGGCATTTAAAAGATCATCCAGCAAATCAAATTATTGGAGATCTCAGACAAGGGGTACAAACAAGGAGCAGGAATCTAAGTTCAGTTCTCTACTCCAGCTTTCTATCCCAAGTAGAGCCAAAGAAATTTGAATAAGCAATCCTAGACCCTCATTGGATGAGGCAATGCAAGAGGAGCTGAACCAGTTCAAAAGATGCAAAGTCTGGGAGCTAGTTCCTAAACCAAAAGACCACAACATTATTGGGACTAAGTGGATCTTTAGGAACAAGTTGGATGAGAATGAAATTATTATATAGAATAAAGATAGACTAGTTGCAAAAGGATATAGGCAGGAAGAAGGTATTGATTTTGATCAAACCTTTGCTCCAGTAGCAAGACTGGAGGCAATAAGGATGTTCCTTGCCTATGCAACATATCAAGGATTTAAGGTATATCAAATGGATGTTAAGTCAGCTTTTTTGAATGGAAACCTGAAGGAAGAAGTCTATGTAGAGCAGCCATCAGGTTTTGTAAATTCTCTTAAACCTGACTATGTATATAGACTTAGAAAGGCTTTGTATGGGTTAAAACAAGCCCCTAGGGCTTGGTATGAGACCTTGTCTAGTTTCCTCATTGAGAATAAATTCACAAGGGGGAAAATAGACAAGATTCTATTCCTTAGGGAATCCAGAGGCAAGATTATCTTAGTCCAAATATATGTAGATGACATCATATTTGGGTCTACAGAAAATAGTCTTTGCAAAAAGTTTACAAAACTAATGTAAGGACAATTTGAAATGAGCAGTATGGGGGAACTTAAGTTCTTCTTGGGTCTCCAAGTTAGACAGACTGAGGATAGTTTATCCATATGCCAGTCTAAATTCACCCTAGAATTGATAAGGAAGTATGGTATGGAATCATCCACTACCATGAAAACTCCTATTAGGTCAACAATGTCTCTAAGCAAAGATGATGCAGGGAAACCTATAGTTGAAACATTGTATAGAGGGATAGTTGGCTCCCTACTATATTTGACTGCTAGTAGACCAGATATCATGTATGCTACATGTGTCTGTGCTAGGTACCAAGCTTGCCCTAAAGAATCTCATTTGACAGCAGTCAAAAGAATTTTGAGATATCTTAAGGGCACACCTTATCTAGGCCTTTGGTACCCTAGGAATGGAGATTTTGAACTGACAGGTTATTCAGATGCAGATTTTGCAGGCTGCAAGGAAGATAGGAAAAGTACCACAGGAACTTGTTAATTCCTAGGTGGAAGGCTGGTGTCTTGCAGTAGCAAGAAGCAGACCAGTGTGGCTATCACCACAGCTGAGTCGGAGTATGTTGCTGCAGGAAGTTGCTGTGCACAACTACTATGGATACAACATCAGCTAGAAGATTATGGTATTCAAGTAAGTAGAACACCTTTATTTTGTGATTCTACTAGTGCCATTTCTATTGCAAATAATCATGTATCCCATAGTAGGACTAAGCACATAGAAATAAAGTACCATTTTCTAAGAGAACATGTGGAAAAAGAAGATATTTCCCTAGAGTATGTTAAGACAGAAAATCAGTTAGCTGATATGTATACTAAACCCTTAGATGAAACCAAATTCAATAAATTTAAAATTGAATTAGGGATGATAAACTTAGAATAGTTTACAAAATTGGCTAAGTAAAATGGTGTCGACAAACAGAGTTATCTGTGTCGACACATAGTAGTGGTGTCGACATTTTAGAGAAATGGATATGAATTTGTGTCGACACATGCAGTGTAGGTGTCGACACATCCAGTGTGGTGTCGACACTTAGGATTTACACAGAATTAGTCTAGTAGAGTCTCGACTTAGTGTCGAGCTGAGTGGTGTCGACACATCTATAAGTGTCGACATATATATATTCTGTCGACTATATTTGTGTCGACACATCGTTGTCGAGACATTAGAAGAAAGTGTCGACACTTTTCAACAGTGTCGACACAATTCAAGTATTTTGACACGCCTTTTCACCTTCGATTGTAGAAATGTATAAATAGGTTTTCCCCATTATTTGTCGACACGCTCACCATAGTTTCGAGACCAAACTTGTGTGTCAACATCTCTCTTCTCTAACTTCAAAATTTCTTCAAACCCTAATGGCCCCCAAGCTAGAAGAGAACATTAATGAAAGATATGAGCTCGTGCGACACGCCTTTGATGACGCGGAACCCGTAATCAAAGGTGTTGTAACTCTAATTGCCGAGACTGGATTGGAATACCTTGTATCAGAACCAATCAAGATTTGGAAGAAGGAGGTCCTTGAATTTTTGAGTGCAGCTTCACTTGATGATACTGGACTCAAGATTAAGTCCAGAGTTCATGGGACCAAAGTCAAGGTCACACAGAAAAGTCTAAGGAAGGTACTTCAACTACCAAGAACAAAAGAGGAAGAAGATGTATCTGCTTCTAAGACTAGAGAGACATTGAGATGGTGTGGCTTAGACTCAAACCTGAAAATTGGATCAGTTTTCAACAGAAAAGGAATGAACATACAAGGAAAGTTTCTATCTGAAATAGTAGGAAAAGTAATACTGAGCAAGCCTGGTGGGCATGATAGACTCTCTGCTCATATGTTCAGTCTAATGACAAGAATAGTTTTCCAAATTAAGACTGACTGGTCAGTAGTTCTGTTTGATAAAATAAAAGAGAGCCTGAAGAAACCCAATCTGGGTAGAATTCTGAGTCTATACCTAGCTGGAAGTATTCCTGAGGTGATGAATCAAGCTGCTGGTTCAAAGATAAACCACATGAGAAGAATGGATGTCAGAATTTTCTCAAGGTGGGATAGGGTGCTGACAAAGGAACTGCCATCTCCAGAAAAGGACACACCATAGAAGAAGAAAAAGAAGACAACCATTGTGGCTCAAGAATCCTCCAGCAGCTCTGAAGAGCAAGTGGTCTTTAGTCCTGATGTTGAAGAGACTGATGTTGAGGAGCTATTCCCTGATCTTGTACAGACAGACTTTGAGAGAGAAATAGCTGCTATTGAGGGGGAGAAGGTAAATATTGAGGGGGAGCATGTGGAGATTATAGAGGAAACTGCAAGCAAGGATACTGAGGAGCCAAGAGATGCTGAAGGGATACCAAGGACTGAGAAGGATTCACATCCTAGTCCTAAGGACAGAGTGGATATTGCTAGCACTTCTGCTTCAAAAGATGAAGAGGCTGCTAGAGCCAAGAAAAAGAAGTTCTAAGTCTTCAATAGAAGAAGCCAGAACTATAATAAAGCACTACAAACCATAGTACCACAGCCTGCCCCATCTACTGATTATAGTTCACTAATGGTGGCTTTACAGATTAAGCTAGATAAGCAAAGGAAAGCTCTAGAAAAGTATATGGATGAAGGGCATAAATCCCTACAATTTGATCTGGAATAAGACATCAAGTCTCTCAGATTTTAAGTAAATCAAAACAAGAAAGAAATGACTGATTGCTTCCATAAAGGAGGAAATGCAGTTGTCTATCTGGCTACTCATCAAGACAACCTCAAGAAACAGGTTGATGAAATTGTAGTGAAGCAAGGCTATGTCATGGAAAACCAGATAAGGATGAATGATAATCTCACTGCTTCTCATAATGCCATTGTAACTGAAATTAAAAAGTATAACTACTGCACAGCCTACAGTAAATGCAACTACCAAAGAAGAATTTGATAAGAAATTACAGGAGAGTCTCAATGCTGTGAAAACTGCAATTGAAGATTCTCAGAAAGCTATTTCTGCCCAGCTTCAGAAGTTCAAACCTTTTTATAAGGATGGAGTAAACTATTTGAATGCTCAAATAAGATTCCAGAAAGATGATCTTAGGGATCACATAGAGAGAGAAGTCATAAAGGGGGAGAGGGTATTAGTCAAGGCAGGCTCTGATCATGCAAAGTGGATTTCAAACTCCATCAGTGCCACCCTTGGATATCCACCTTTATGTGATGATGACAATGTGGCAGAGTCTGGAATAAATCCTGCATACTTTGGAAGAGAGCAAGCTGAAGTGGCTCAAGTGATATATCCTCCTGCAGATTTTGACATGATACGTCAAGAGATACAGTCTATGTATAGTCCTCCTGAGGGTAATCAGAATATCATTCTTGAGAAAGTTGTCCAGCCTGTGCCAGTGGTAATCTTAAAAGAGCAAGAGGACTATCTAAAAGAATAAGAGGCCCAATTATCTAAGAAAAGATTCAGAGAGCAAGCTGAATTAAGGCCAGATTTTGAACAATGGAGCCCCACTTCCAAGAATATCATCTTGACTGCTTGGAAGGCTGCTAAGGACAATGTCCTGGATAGAGGCAAGTGGTATTCTGACCTGGAGTGGAGAAAACATGAGAATAGGCAAGAGGCCATAGTACAATACAGAAGAAAGGCTAAACTGGAAAAGCTACCTCCTAATGCACAGGAGCCTAACAAGTATTTCCCTAAGCCTTATCACTATTTTGAAAGGCAGAAGATAAAGGCTGAAGAGCTGAAAAAGAAAGATCTCAAAGGGAAGAAGCATGCTGCTGCTGATGACAATGAAGCTCCAGTTCAAGCAAAGATTCAATCTGGAAAGGGGATTGTAATCAAGGAACCAGAACAGCCATAGGATAGCATTTTCTTGAGTTTATAATTTGTAATCATTTGTATTAAACTCTATGTAAACTTTTGATTAATGAAAATGTTGGAATTTGTAAGAACAATGTTATATGTTCAATCTATTACATTAATTGTTCTGAGATAATTGTTCATACATGTTCTGTTTATACATGTTTAAGTTCTTACCCTGTCATATATTACTACTTTACATCATACTGAGAATTTGTTATGTATGGTGTATATCATTGACTAAGGGTTATGACTTCTCCAAATAGGGGGAGATTGTTGGGTACATTGGAATATATGTACCTGATTTGAAGAAGCCTCACCCTACTCAATGATATACATCAAGATATATTTGATGTGCTTTGAGTTTATTTGTGCAGGTTAAGTAACTGCAGGTTTGCAGGAAACGTTTCTAAGTCCATGTATCGACACCCAAAAGAATAGTGTCGACACTTTAGAAGGCTTGTGTCGACACCAGGAAGGCAGAGTCGACACCAGAAGAAAAGTGTCGACACATACAGGTTGTGTCGACACACAGTGAAGAATTGTCTACATAATCAGTGTCGAAACTTAGAAGCAGTGTCGACACCCAGAGAAACTTTGTCGACAGCAAAAGTGTCGACACTAGGAGACTGTGTCGACACTCAGCAAACTTCAACAAACTTCAAGTACATGTGTCGACACTAGGAGGTTGTGTCGACACTCAGCAAACTTCAACAAAGTTCAAGTACATGTGTCGACACTAGGAGGCTGTGTCGACACTCAGCAAACTTCAACAAAGTTTGTCGACACAAAGGAGATGTGTCGACACTCAGTAAAGCTTCTACACATGAAGGAATGTGTCGACACAAAGGAGATGTGTCGACACTTAGCAAGTCTCAACACAAGAAGATGTGTCGACACAAAGGAGTTGTGTCGACACACAGCAGAAATCAACAAAGTATTAAAGAAGTATTTGTGTCGACACACACAACCAGTGTCGACACATTCAACAGAAGGCTTGTGTCGACACAAAGGATCAGTGTCGACACATTTTGAAGAAGCAGTGTCGAGAAGCAGTAGCAACAACACAAGGAGTTGTGTCGACACCATGAAGGCTAGTGTCGACACTTAGTCTACTTGTGTCGATACTTATTCTATTTGTGTCGACACATAAAGATTATCTGTCTCGACACTTTCAGACAGTGACAAGGATTTCAAGAAGTGACTGGATGACTTGATAGCTGCCATTTCAACCGGTCAACTGCAACTGTCAGAGCTGTCAGAAGATTGTTAGAAACCGGATCAACCGGTCACCATGAAGAAAGCTTATATAAAGGCTTATTCCTTCAACAGAAGGGAATGGATCAATGAAGTGAAAGACAACACAACAATAAGAAGACCTTCAAGAGAAGATCTAAGAAGTTGGAGAGAGAGAGAGCTCCTTCTAAGATGACCAGCTATTGAACCAGGCTGATAAGTAAGATTCAGAATGAAATCAGAATCTCAAGACAACAGTTGATTGAAGATCATCTACATAGAGATACAACCCTACTGTGTTCTAATTCAAGAAGCTTTGAAGAAAGCCAAGGGAGGTTGATCTCTGTCAAGTTCTTCCAAGAACTCATCAAGAATCCAGTCAACTCATCTCTCTCTATTAGAGTTGTGATTATATACTTTGTATTTTCCAATTTCTGTAGGATCTTATATAGATCTGAGTTGTAAGCCTAAATATATAAAGGCTGAGGTAGGGCCTGTGAGCCTGAGTGTAGGAGAATCATTTCTTTGAGTGTAGGCCTTGTTGAAGGCTGAGGTAGGGCTGTTGTGCCTGAGTGTAGGTCTTGTTGTAGACTGAGTGGTAGGGCTTTGTGCCTGAGTTTAGGAGTGGGATCACTCTGAGTTGTAGAAACCTGTTTGGGGTTCTGAGTTGTAAGATCTGAGGATCTGAGGAGAAGTGGAGAAGTTAGGCCGAATCTAGTACACTACTAGATAGGCGAAGGGGAAAGTGGATATACCCAGACCTTGGGGAACCACTATAAAAATCTGTGTGCACTCTGTGAATGTATGCTTGTATGGTTGCTGTGCTGTGATACTTGTTGAATTGCAATTACTGTTCAGTGTTTCTGCTTTAAATTTTAAAAAAATATTAAGTTCACCTATTCACCCCCCCCCCCCCTCCCCTCTAGGTGTTTAGGCACTAGTTCTTTCAGTAAGTTCTGGATGAGGGGCTTCAGAGCTTCAGCTCTTGGGGAGAAAGTAGGCTGAGGAACTGGAACTGGAGCAGAGGGCTAGGGGATTCAGATGATGAGGATTATGTTTGGATCTACTTAAAAAACATGGAAGATTTGGTTGTTCATCCGCACAGTTGTAGCATAGGTATGAAATTTTATACTATGGATCTGATTCTGCACATCATCATGAATATCTTTTAGCTTTGCTTCCCAGAGAGTTTGCTTGGCAGCATCTGAAGTTTCTAAGTATCCTTTGAATAATGTCTCCCCCTTTCTGACATCTACAGTGAGTTCATCTATGGCAGCTTCTTTGAAGGTACCCACTTCGTCACAGATTTTGAAAGTGTGCTCTTGGGCTAGCTTTTCTAACTAAATCTGATTATTAGCAAGAGCAATAGATTGTTCCATCACTTTGCCAACACTAGTAATGGTGTGATCCAAAGCTTTGCCACCTATCTTAAATAACTGTCTGAGCTCATTTATATTGTGTTGTATTTCAGCAAATCCTATGCTCATCTCTTTTTCAAGAGCAGAAACTTTATCTTGAACTACCTTCAAGGAATCATCAAAATATCTTATTTGGTCGAGCAGCTTCTGTTCTATCTTACAAATAATATCATTGGCAGGAGGAGTTGGAGTAGCTGTATGAGGAACTGGAGGAGGAGGAGAAGACCATGGATTAATCTCTTCAATGATCATTAGTTAGAAAAGCTAGCCCAAGATATTTAGCTGTATGAGGACCAGTCGGAGGAGAGACCTCCGACTGGTTGTGAAGGACTAAGGAAAAACTGGCCCCAAGCCGCAGCAGGAAGGTCCCACCGCTTACCCGGAGGTCACAGAGAGCTTCCCCTCCAAAGCCAAAAGCTGGGCTTGGAGTTCCTCAGAAGACTGTGCCAATGAATCCTCTTCCTGGAGTCTGAAAAAAAGTCCCTTCTGAAGAACCCCTATGGGCTTATTTATAGATTTCAGAATCTGAACTGCCAATAAAACTGTACGATCTGAAATTACCGGGGTAACCCTTGGCTAGGTCTGCCAACAGCCAAACTCCGCTGTTCTGAGGAGCTATATGCAGTCCACTAAGGGTAAGAGGGTAAAAATACCCGGGTAGAAGAGTAAAAACCTCTGTTTGACAGGGAAATAAAAAAGGCCTCTTCTCTCCCCCTGGCGAGAGGAAAGGACACCTGCCGGCGAGAGGGACCCCCGCCCGTCTCGCCAGCGCCTCTCGCCCTGCACTGCGAGACCTCCTTGCTGATGGAGACTCTCTCGCCCCAGGAGGTCCTCTCTCTTCTGGAGGCCCTCTCGCCTCTGGATGGGGGAATTTTGCCCATTGGAGAGTCCACCGTCTCGCCTCTTGCGAGTGGGCCCCCCTGGCCCCATCTGCCCATCTCGACCTATTTGCTTCTTGAGGGCTCTTTTACGAGCCCGAGGTTGTACACAATCCCCGCTCTTTTTGAGATTACTCTAAGCTCAAAAAGAATGTTCAACCGAGGCTCGTTATTTGAGGCGCATTAAAAAATGTATTTATGAAATCTTCTGAGGCCTCCATCGGGGCCTATAAATATATGACTCCTGCCCCGCACACCTGGCGCCCCGCTCTGCATATTCTTCTTCTTCCCATTCTTAGTCTTTCGGAATGACGCACAGTCAAATTTTTGCGAACGTCTCGCACTGGTGCGTGAGCAACATAAGGCCAACGTGGCTTCTTTTACCTCTTCTCTGGTTCACCCTCTCGCCCCGTCGTCTCGCCTGAAAAAGACGAAGGCTGGGGCCCATCACCTGCGCAGGAGATTTGTCTCGCGTCGCTTTGGAAACCATCCCCACTCCCCATGCGCCCTCCATGGAAAAAGAGGTGGGTAGTTGCTATTACCACTGTTATCTCCGCGACCGGGTGCTTTCTCTTGTTGACTAATGCTTTTTCAGGGGGCTCTTGTGGTTCTGCAGCCCCCGATGAGTCCGCGAGATGGTTCTGCTGCCCGCTGCGAGGAGTCGATTCGCAGCCCTCATCTACTCCCCGAACTACTCCCAGCGAGATGTGGGACGACCCCTGTAACGCCCCGATACTCAAGCCATCCTGGTAAGGGACCTTTTGTTGCCCTTTTGGTTTCCTTCGCTACTCTGGACTCCTTCTGCGAGTGCGTCTTCACCTTGCCTCTGTCAAACGCCTTTCGCGAGATTCGTCGGGCCAACGGCTCGTATGAGGAGCGTCCAAAGCGACTCCTCCGTCGCGACACCACTGGCAGATGGGATTGAAGACTATCTGGGTGACCCGTTCGACATCCAGTGGGATGAAGCGGAAGACAGCTG
>JBBWWR010000193.1:35000-60256 GCA_039583875.1 Platanthera guangdongensis | reverse complement strand
GTATTACTACACTTATATAAGAGGAGAAAGGGAAGAGAAATCATTGATAAGAAAATGTTGTATATCATATTTGTACAACCCCGTATTCGCGAAGAGTGGGCCCAAACAAGGTAAGCAAGTTTTTAAGCTTTTTGGGAGTTTTTGCACTCCTAGGGGCCAATTTTTTGGTGAACTTGAAAGACATACTAGTAGGGGGAGAAAATATTTCTCCCCCCAAGGCGCTCTTGGCAAGCCGCCGCAAGCCGCCTCAGGCCGCAAGCCGCCCAGGCCGCCAGGCCGCAAGCCGCCTCAGGCCGCCAGGTCGCAGGCCGCCAGGCCGCAAGCCGCCCAGGCCGCCAGGCCGCAAGCCGCCTCAGGCCGCCAGGTCGCAGGCCGCCAGTATTTCGAACTCTTGGCGGCCTAGCGGGGCGAGACCGGCCGGGGGCCAGGGTCTCGCCCCCGCCTTTTCTTGCTCGGCGGCCTAGCGGGGCGAGACCGGCCGGGGGCCAGGGTCTCGCCCCTGCCTTTTCTTGCTCGGCGGCCTAGCGGGGCGAGATCGGCCGGGGGCCCGGGTCTCGCCCCCGCCTTTTCTTGCTCGGCGGCCTAGCGGGGCGAGACCGGCCGGGGGCCAGGGTCTCGACCCCGCCTTTTCTTGCTCGGCGGCCTAGCGGGGCGAGACCGGCCGGGGGCCAGGGTCTCGCCCTCGCCTTTTTTTGCTCGGCGGCCTAGCGGGGCGAGACCGGCCGGGGGCCAGGGTCTCGCCCTCGCCTCTTCTTGCTCGGCGGCCTAGCGGGGCGAGACCGGCCGGGGGCCAGGGTCTCGCCCCCGCCTCTTCTTGCTTGGCGGCCTGGCGGGGCGAGACCGGTCGGAGGCCGCGGTCTCGCCCTTGCCCCCCTGCAGTTTTACCTTCTTGCCCTCGGGGAAAATCCCCTTTACCCCCCGGCGTGGCTGTTTTCTATTGGCCCAAGGCTTTTCGGGCGTGAGGGTATCTCGGTCATATTGGTCCAAGGGGTTTTGGAAAACTATAAATAGACCCCCTTGGGTGCCTTGGAGAGGGACTTCATCTTCTTCTTCTTCTTCTTGCTTGCTCCTCCTTTGACTTCTTCTTGGTAGAGTTGAGAGAGCTCCTCCAAGGCACCCTAGCTCGAGCATTGGCTAGGGAGGGGAAGTGCTCAGGTAGCCTTCCGGGTGTGAGGTGGGACCTCCGCGCTAGAGCCGAGGGTCTGTTCCTAGCTTCTTGATCCCTTGGTCCGTGACGTTCTCTCGAGTGTAGTAGGTGTGAGATCACCCCTTTCAAGGGACCCCGAACTCCACAGAGACCAGGTTTCTGGTTTCAACATTTTGGTGCGGTGAGCGTGGAGAGTGACCAGCACAGAAGATCTCAGGAGAGTGTCATGACGGGAGGTCAAGGAGGTAGTGATGATCTCGGCGAGCTCCCCACCCCGGACCCTTTGTGGGGAGGCAAGAGTTCATGACCTCCATCCAGGGCATCATGGAGATGCTGCGAAGCATTGCTCCTCAGGGTGGCAGCTCCACCCCGACCCCCCAGGAGCTAGCTCCCCCCCTCGACGAGTCAACTCCCAGGGGATTAGGCGAGATGACCCCAGCGGGGGGAGAAGGAAGTGTCCCAGGAAGAAGGCCCGAGAAGGAGAGGATGGGCGATGGGGTCGAGCGAGACCTCACCGGCCGGGAGCTGTTCTCCAGCCCGGCGAGTGCCAACCTTCAAGGCGAGCAGGTCGCGCGAGTGGAAGTGGCGAGACCACCCCTTAGGGGGTCACCCTTCAGCGGGCTGATCATCTCAGCTCCCGTTCCCGAGGGGTTCAGAGAGCCAGACATGGCTTACTATTCCGGGAAGGATGACCCTGTTCAGCATCTGCAATGGTTCGAGGATGCCGTCTCCATCAGTCCGATGACAGATGCCTTCAAGTGTCGCCTCTTTGCGATCACTCTGAGGGAGAAGACAAGGGACTGGTTCCATCAACTCCCCCCGAGGTCGATCTACGGGTTCGAGGACTTGAGCCGAAGCTTACAGCTCCGCTTCTCCACCTCCAAGAAGCGGAAAAGGAGTCCTGAATCCATCTTCTTGATAAGGCAGGGGGTCGAGGAGTCGTTGGCCCGCTACGTAGACAGGTTCCAAGAGGAGATCTTGGAGGTCCAGGAGATGCCAGGGTATGCTCTCCAGATGGCCTTCACTGTTGGGCTGAAGGAGGGCTTCTTCAAGATGAGCTTGACCAGGAAGGCCCCCCTTTCCTTCGAGGAGCTGATGGAAAGGGCGGCAGAGGAGATAGCCATGGAGGCGGCCAACCCGGTATTTGTCAAGAAGTTGGCAAAGCTGACAGAGACAGAGGCAAAGGAGCAGGGTGGCTCAAGGCACCAGGAAGGAAGAAGGAGAGAGGATCACATGGCTCAGGGGTTCCAAGGACAGGAGGGTCCGGAACCAGGCTGGAGGCAGCAGGGAGGACCTGCCCAAGGTCCAGGAAGAGCTCTCATCCAAGGAGGGGGGAACTATCATGGGGGCCAAGGGAGGTATAACTTCCAGAGGCAAGCCCCAAGGCAGCTCTTGCCCCCGCCGCAGCAAGCCTTGGCGATAGGAGGGGGAAGAGGTAACAGGAGAGAGCGTCCAGCCCGCCGAAAGAGGTGAGGAGCGCTACCGTACTGTGACTTCCACCAGGTGGAGGGGCACGCCACAGCTACCTGCCCCGAGTTCTTGGAAGTGAGGGGCGCGAGAGGCCCTGCGCAGCCGCAGCTGCCGGTGAGGGTAGAAGAGGTTCTACCCGGAGAAGGGGGTGATGATATATGCGAGGACCGGGTTGACGTGGGAACCCGAGGTGGTATAGGAGTGATCCACGGTGGAGTGGGGGTTGAGCCCACTCGGAAGGCAAGCCTCCATGTCATGTACCAAAGGAGCGTTGCCTCAACCTCCCAGACCCTGCCCCCAGAAGAAAAGATCACCTTCTCGGTGAAGGACCTGCCGGATCATGAGGATCCGTTCTGCGATGCGCTGGTCATCCAGACGGCCATCGAAGGCTACACCGTCTCCCGGGTCTTGGTTGACAACGGAAGCTCCGTCAACGTCATTTTCAAGAAGGCGTTTGACGAGATGAAGGTAGAGCCAAGGAGGGTGTTGGCCTCGGATGGACCCCTGTTCGGATTCTCAGGGGAGAGGAAGGAGGTCGAGGGTGGAGTGGGGCTCCAAGTAAAATTGGGAGGAGTCTCGAGGAACTGCCGGTTTGTCATTGTTGACGCTCCAAGCAGCTACAACGCCATCTTCGGAAGACCCCTCATCAACGCCTTCCGTTGTGTGCCGTCTTCATTCCACCAATGCCTCAAGTTCAGCTCAGGAGGGATCCAGGTCAGGGTCAAGGGAGACTCCAGGATGGCAAGGCAGTGCTACGTCACGGCCGTCAACACCATCTCTTGGTTGGCCAAGGCAGAGGAGATGGAGAAGATCATGGAGAGCCTGAGCAGGATGGAGGTGTCCGGCGAGCAGGAAGCGGATGAGGACCACCGGGCCCAGACCCCCTGAGGAAGCCTCGCCTCGGCAGAGTCCTGTATGTATCTTATCTTGAAATGAGTCTAACCCCCGACCAACTGAGTCGGGGGAATCATGTAGCCCATCTTTTTTCCCCGTTTGAGGATGTAGGATTTGGCAAGATTTGATTGAGTAGCCTAAGTCCTTAGCTCCGATGATGATTCCGCCGCCAGGCTCCCACTAGCTGGCTGGGTAGGTTGATCTCTCGTGGTAGCCCAAGTCCTTAGCTCCGATGATGATTCCGCCGCCAGGCTCCCACTAGCTGGCTGGGTAGGTTGATCTCTCGTGATAGCCCAAGTCCTTAGCTCCGATGATGATTCCGCCGCCAGGCTCCCACTAGCTGGCTGGGTAGGTTGATCTCTCGTGGTAGCCCAAGTCCTTAGCTCCGATGATGATTCCGCCGCCAGGCTCCCACTAGCTGGCTGGGTAGGTTGATCTCTCGTGGTAGCCCAAGTCCTTAGCTCCGATGATGATTCCGCCGCCAGGCTCCCACTAGCTGGCTGGGTAGGTTGATCTCTCGTGGTAGCCCAAGTCCTTAGCTCCGATGATGATTCCGCCGCCAGGCTCCCACTAGCTGCCTGGGTAGGTTGATCTCTCGTGATAGCCCAAGTCCTTAGCTCCGATGATGATTCTGCCGCCAGGCTCCCACTAGCTGGCTGGGTAGGTTGATCTCTCGTGGTAGCCCAAGTCCTTAGCTCCGATGATGATTCCGCCGCCAGGCTCCCACTAGCTGGCTGGTAGGTTAATCTCTCGTGGTAGCCCAAGTCCTTAGCTCCGATAATGATTCCGCCGCCAGGCTCCCACTAGCTGGCTGGGTAGGTTGATCTCTCGTGGTAGCCCAAGTCCTTAGCTCCGATGATGATTCCGCCGCCAGGCTCCCACTAGCTGGCTGGGTAGGTTGATCTCTTGTGGCAGCCCAAGTCCTTAGCTCTGATGATGATTCCGCCGCCAGGCTCCCACTAGCTGGCTGGGTAGGTTGATCTCTCGTGGTAGCCCAAGTCCTTAGCTCCGATGATGATTCCGCCGCCAGGCTTCCACTAGCTGGCTGGGTAGGTTGATCTCTCGTGGTAGCCCAAGTCCTTAGCTCCGATGACGATTCCGCCGCCAGGCTCCCACTAGCTGGCTGGGTAGGTTGATCTCTCGTGGTAGCCCAAGCCCCTTAGCTCCGAGATGGATTCCGCTGCCAGACTCTCACTAGCTGGCAGGGCAGGTTGATCTCTCGTGGAGGCTAAGCCCCTTAGCTCCGATGATGATTCCGCCGCCAGGCTCCCACTAGCTGGCTGGGTAGGTTGATCTCTCGTGGTAGCCCAAGTCCTTATCTCCGATGACGATTCTGCCGCCAGGCTCCCACTAGCTGGCTGGGTAGGTTGATCTCTCGTGGTAGCCCAAGCCCTTAGCTCCGAGATGGTTTCCGCTGCCAGGCTCTCACTAGCTGGCAGGGCAGGTTGATCTCTCGTGGAGGCTAAGTCCCTTTTCTCCGAGGTGGTCCCGCTGCCAGGCTCCCACTAGCTGGCAGGGTCGGTGGTACCTCTCGTAGAGAGTAAGTCCCTTTTCTCCGAGGTGGTCCCGCTGCCAGGCTCCCACTAACTGGCAGGGCCGGTGTACCTCTCGTGGAGACTAAGTGCTTTGCACCCCGAGGCCGTCTCGCCACCCAGGCTCCCATTAGCTGGCATGGCAGGTTGACCCCGAGGGAAAGTTACACTCCGCGAATACGTTGGGTTGGATGTTTCTTTCCGAGCTTGTGCGAACCTCGAAAAGAGCGGGGATTGTGTACAACCCCGTATTCGCGAAGAGTGGGCCCAAAACAAGGTAAGCAAGTTTTTAAGCTTTTTGGGAGTTTTGCACTCCTAGGGGCCAATTTTTGGTGAACTTGAAAGACATACTAGTAGGGGGAGAAAATATTTCTCCCCCAAGGCGCTCTTGGCAAGCCGCCGCAAGCCGCCTCAGGCCGCAAGCCGCCCAGGCCGCCAGGCCGCAAGCCGCCTCAGGCCGCCAGGTCGCAGGCCGCCAGGCCGCAAGCCGCCCAGTCCGCCACGCCGCAAGCCGCCTCAGGCCGCCAGGTCGCAGGCCGCCAGTATTTCGAACTCTTGGCGGCCTAGCGGGGCGAGACCGGCCGGGGGCCAGGGTCTCGCCCCCGCCTTTTCTTGCTCGGCGGCCTAGCGGGGCGAGACCGGCCGGGGGCCAGGGTCTCGCCCCCGCCTTTTCTTGCTCGGCGGCCTAGCGGGGCGAGATCGGCCGGGGGCCAGGGTCTCGCCCCCGCCTTTTCTTGCTCGGCGGCCTAGCGGGGCGAGACCGGCCGGGGGCCAGGGTCTCGCCCCCGCCTTTTCTTGCTCGGCGGCCTAGCGGGGCGAGACCGGCCGGGGGCCAGGGTCTCGCCCTCGCCTCTTTTTGCTCGGCGGACTAGCGGGGCGAGACCGGCCGGGGGCCAGGGTCTCGCCCGCGCCTCTGCTTGCTCGGCGGCCTAGCGGGGCGAGACCGGCCGGGGGCCAGGGTCTCGCCCCCGCCTCTTCTTGCTTGGCGGCCTGGCGGGGCGAGACCGGTCGGAGGCCGCGGTCTCGCCCTTGCCCCCCTGCAGTTTTACCTTCTTGCCCTCGGGGGAAAATCCCCCTTTACCCCCCGGCGTGGCTGTTTTCTATTGGCCCAAGGCTTTTCGGGCGTGAGGGTATCTCGGTCATATTGGTCCAAGGGGTTTTGGAAAACTATAAATAGACCCCCTTGGGTGCCTTGGAGAGGGACTTCATCTTCTTCTTCTTGCTTGCTCCTCCCTTGACTTCTTCTTGGTAGAGTTGAGAGAGCTCCTCCAAGGCACCCTAGCTCGAGCATTGGCTAGGGAGGGGAAGTGCTCAGGTAGCCTTCCGGTTGTGAGGTGGGACCTCCGTGCTAGAGCCGAGGGTCTGTTCCTAGCTTCTTGATCCCTTGGTCCGTGACGTTCTCTCGAGTGTAGTAGGTGTGAGGTCACCCCTTTCAAGGGACCCCGAACTCCACAGAGACCAGGTTTCTGGTTTCAACAATATTCTCATGAACAAGTAATATATATACATGTATAAGGGAGGGTGTCCACAGTAACTACAAGAGCTGCGCAGGAACAGCAGAAGGCAGAAGATGCAAGGCGCAGGAATAACAGCAAGGTGCGGGAGACCGGCACAGAAGTTGCGGGATTTGTAGGGCGCAGAAGTTGCGGGATTTGCATAGCGCGGAAGTTGCAGGATCGATCGATAGGAAGAAGCGACAAGATCAATCGATCAGAAGAAGCGACGGGATCGACAGGAAACAGTGACGACGGGATCGATCAGAAGCAGCGACGATCGATCAATAGGAAGCAGTAACATCAACGATCGACAAGAAGCGACGGGACGACGACAGAAAGCGACGGGATCAAGCGGGGGAGACGGCGCTCATTCGGCAAGAGAGGCTAGGGTAGGGTTTTCCTTAGCTCTGATACCATGATAAAAAAGTTGTATATCATATTCTCATGAACAAGTAATATATATACATGTACAAGGGAGGGAGTTCACAACATCCTCTGCTGGATTCCATGACCATAGCCGAATTCCACCGCTCCTCTGCTTGAACCTGGTATGTCCGAATTTCCAATGTGTGTGGATGACATTGTTGAGTAGATGTTGAAGCCTAATGCCCAGGCTGGGAGGAAGGTCTTGTTCCTGGTGGAGGTCATCCCAACATCTTCTGGACAGTGACCGTCGGGTGCTTGTTCAAATGCCTCAACCAGTTCTCGTGGTGAAGATGTGGCTTTTGGAAGGCAGAACTTCCCTACCGCTTCTCGCATCTCATCCCCTACCGCTTCTCGCATCTCATCCGCCAATGTCAACGCCCCTCTACTTGCCAGAAATCCTCCTACTGCCTACCCGAACCAGCCAAAGCCAGCAACCTGGTTCCCCTGTTGGAGCACTTCCCTCTTCCCACCACTCAACTCCAGATCCAGGAAAGTGCAGGTATAACTCCCCTCTCACTTACGATTAGTCTTAAACGTATGCAATAAATCATTAAGTGACAAGCCAAGCACCCATTTCCTCGTACTTTACTATTTGTTTTGTTATTTTTGGAGTTAAGTTTCCTTAAAGCGATTCTAAGTAGATTCTCGTGCGGAAAAAACCAACCCGTTTCAGCTCTAGCTAAAGGGATAAACAAATCGTACTCGCCTAAATTTTTCCGTCATGGTGCCCACTCTCTTGGGTCGTGGTGCGGCTAACAAATTAGTAGCTCCTAAATTTTATCACAAAGTGTTTTCCAAAACCTAGTTTACATCAGATCATGAAGGAAATATAGTCATATCAGATGCTAGTTATCATCTATAAAGCTAACCAAGTAATGAAATCATAAACACTTGTTGTTTTGTAGGATCCATAAATATTTGAATGAACTGGAACAAAAGAGCATCACTCCGAGTATACTGAGGGGGGAAAAGTAGAATGATGTTATTTGTCGTAGATAAAAGACTCGCAAGTGAGGTCATTGAGGGGCACATCTGGGAGAGCTTTCTGAAAGATGCGTAGAGGAGCATGCCCAAGACGTTGATGTCACTCGACGAAGCATTCAGAGTAGAGAATTACGGGAAAAGAGAGGTCTAGGATGTAGAGCACATTCGACAGTTACCCTTTACCAATTATATGTTGCATCTTTCAATCCTGCACAACAAAGGAAGGGAGGAGAATGTTACATAGCAATCAAAATCTTGAGTGAGACGGCTGATAGAGAGATTGAAAGAAGATCCCAGAACATGAAGAACCGAGCGAATAGTGATGGAGGAGGTAAAAGTGGCGTCGGCTGATCCAACAACTGGGGTAATGTCCTCATTGACAACAGTAATGAATTTGACATGCGAAAAGTTCAAGTATTGAGAAGGTTTTGTTGGGGCAATATGGTGTGTTGCTTATCGCAAGGCGCACTGAGGCGCTAAGGGTCCCTAGAGCCTAGACGCAGGCGCGCGCACGGGGCATGTGAGGCGCACAAATGGGGTAAAAAAGAAATTGAGCGAATGAGGCGTCCAATTCGCTAAAATTGATCGAATTGGGCGCCCAATTCGCTGAAATTGTGCGAAATGGGCGCCCAATTCGCTGAAATTAAATAAATTCGCTAATTTTCAGCAAATTGGGAGCCCAATTCGCTCAATTTCAGCGAATTGGGTGCCCAAGTGTGCCTAGGGGTGCGTCTGAGATCATGTTTTTGTCCATCTCAAATTTTTTTTAAAAAAACACCTTGAAAGGCCCTGGCGCATGGGAGCCTGTAAAGCGCGGTCCTGGGCGCGCCTGGGGCACATCCCCCGCCTCAGCCGTGCTGAGGCGTGGTGGGCTGCGCCCGGTGCCTCAGGCGCGCCTAGGCGCGCGCCTTGTCAACTCTGTGGCAAACTGTGGGCGAGCAAGAACACGGTCCACTAGGTGGTCGATCTTGTCAGGGGAAAGTCACGGCTAAACAGAAGAGAGTTGCGGCTGCCGCTAGTCGTGCGGCTAGACAGATACCAGAACCAGGAGCTGCGAGTGATGTGAGCCTAGCAGCTCGCGAGAGGAGAACAGAGGAAGGCAACAAGTCGCGCGAGCACGTCGAAGGGTGATGAAGAATAGTCGCAGAAGAACACGACGAATGGGAAGCTAGTCGTGCGATCACAACGACAAATAGGAGAGGCCACGAGGAGGACTAAGAGTGGAAACTGCGAGCAGGGGCTGTTCGCTCGAGAACCGCGATAATGAAGAGATTAGCAGAGAGAGCAGAACCGTGGGGCCCAACGACTGACAGGATAAAAGCGGTGGTGGGAGGGGAGTTAAGCAAGGAAGAAGAGATGGGGAAGGGGGGGGGGGGGGAACCTGCGGCTAAAGAAGAGTTAGCCGCAAATTTGACAAGGTTGCGGTTTAGAAAAAGTTAACCGCTCAAAGAGCATCCTGCATGAAAAAACAGTGGATGTTTCAAATCGTTGGCTCGGATGCCATGTTGAAAGCACAAAAAGGGAGAGAAATAAAACAATTTTATGTTTTCATCAAAAACACTTGCTCAATATATACATGTATTTGTACACTTATATAAGAGGAGAAAGGGAAGATGAATCCTATCTGAAGATGTGGGACTAAACATGCTAACAAGATGGCCCTCAGTATGGGCCTAATTTTGAGCTTTTACATATATTCTTTAACTGTATAAATGCATAATTATTACACTAGATTCATCTATACTACCATCTGAGCAAGTGTTGCTAGGATCCAATCCCATTCTTGAGTTGTCCATCGCCCTTCGCAAAGGTAATCAGATTTGTACTCATCATCTTATTTCAAAATATGTTTCTTTACGATTCGTTGTCTCCCAAATATCATGCATTTTTTACTGTTTTGTCTTTCGTCACTAGGCCTAAGACTGTTCAACAAGCCTTATCTGAATTTGGATGGAAATGGGTAATGGTTGAAATGATTACCTTGGATACTAATGGTATGTGGGATGTGATGTACTTACCAAGGGGTAAATTCGTCATTGGGTGCAAATGGGTGTCCAACAGCAAGATAAATCATCTATCTAAATGAGTCTATTGCTCGACTGAAAGTTAGACTGGTTGCAAAGTGTTAGAAAAGCTCATGTAAAGAGCCCATTATTGGGCCCCTTTCTTTATTGTTTTTCTTTCTCCTCTCCTTAGTCACACATCATGTATATGATTTTTTCTCTCTTTCTCCCTCCTATATATTTGTATTCACTCATTGTATTTGGACACACAAGCAATACATATAAGTTTTGAGCTCTTTCAACATGGTATCAGAGGGGCGGTCCGGCCTCGCGTTTCTTAAACCGCCTGTTCTACCGGCTTACCGCGCGGCCTCCTCTCCTGGCTTAGCCGCGGTCTAGTGCGGCCTACCTCCTTCTAGTCGCGCGGTCTCCGTAACCGCGGCTTCCCACGCGGTCTTGGTCTCTTTAACCGCTTCTTCTGCTCTATCTCTCTCGTGGCGTCCACCTCTCCTCCTCCTCCTCCTCATCCTCCCTTTTATACCCTTTCTCACAAGTGGGGACCACCCCTCCACTTTCCCCTGCTCGCGCGACCTCCCTTTCTATCCGCGCGGTCATTCTATCTGCGTGGTCTTTCTGCAAGTCGCGACTTGTCTATAGTCGCCGCGACCTCTCTCTAGTCACCACAATTTATCTTTGTCGCTGTAACGACCTGGCCCGCTAGGAGCACAGCGCTGCCCGACCCACCACGCAGCTCAGGAAGGAAACCTAGCACCACGGGTGGTATAGCCGGAATATACAAGGCTTGCTTGTCGTACACCCCAACCAAATCTCAGCTGGTGACGAGGACTGTGGAAGGTGCCTTATCAAGGTGGCGTGGGTTTGAATCCCCGAGTGAGCAAAAACCCGTTGTGCGGAGAAACATGCCGGAGATGGGTTTGGGTGGCACAGACTGCATTCGTGTAGCAGGGGCACAGGGGCGATACATGTTGCACGGTTACGCCGTGGGCCTCTGAGCTCTAAACCTGGACCATTACAGTCGCCTTGGTCGCTGTGGTCTCTACGTCTTCCCGTCACGCTCTTCTTCTCGCTACTCTGCTCTTTGCTCACCGCGGCTTGCCTTAGTCGCAGTGGCCTCTCTTCTGGTCGCGCTTTGCTTCTCTTGTCTCTAGCGGCTTCTCCTCTTCTCGGCACGCTCCGCATCTATGTCGTGGTCTCTCTCCTGGCCGCTGGTGTACTCACTTGACCATGCAGATTCCTGCCTAGTCGCTGCGACCTATCTTGTCTCTAGCAGTTTCTTCCTTACGCTGCGGACTCCGCATTCTGGTCGTGGCATTCTCCTTGCTGCTGGTGTTATCACCGTGACCGTGCGGCTTCTCCCTGCTTTCCCCTTAACATTCTGGTCGTGGCGACCTCTTTGCCTTGCCGTTAGTGGCCTGTCCCTAGGCCGTGCAGTCTCCTGTTTGGCTGTGTTCCTTGTCATGTTACTGCTCTTGTTGCTGTAACAGCCCGCTGTTCTCTGGTCCGGCGCGGCCTTGTCGTGCAAGAGTCCCCTCGTCGCTACGACTTGTCTCCTTCTGCCCACAGCAGTCTCTTCCCTAGTCACTGCGACTTGCCTTCTGCCACTCATTGCGACTTGCCTCCTTCTGGGTGGTCTCTTCCCTAGTCGTCGCGGCTTGCCTCCTGCTTCTATGGGTTCTTCCGTTGACTCCGCTGGCCAGGAGGCTGCTCTGTCTGCAGATCGCCCGACTTACCCGGCTGACATCCACAATGAGCTGCGGATCACCACTATTTCCCTCTCTAGGAAGAAGAATTTTATCCCTTGGGTCCACTCTGTTTGTCGGGTTCTTCAGGCCAAGGGTCTTTTGCCTCATCTCCTTCAAGTTCCTCATTCTGCTCTTACCGACGACTGACTTAGAAATGATGGTCGTGTTCAAACATGGCTCCTCAATTCCCTGAATGGCGAACCTTATCTGAAGACCATGTATCACGAAATGGCCAAGGCTATGTGGGATGAGCTGCATTCCTTATACTCAGGCAGGGACAGTCTCCAACATCTCTATTATATCCTCACTGATCTTCTAGCTCTCGACACGGGGGGAGGGTGGGGGGCTTCAGATATGACCTCCTTTGTCGCTCGCGCCAAGACTCTTGCTGGGGCTTGGATCCAGCATCAACTGTCTACCAATGATCATGCTACTCAACGAGCTCAGAAGGAGGCCATCTGCATTGCCATAATGATGGCTCATGTTCCCCCTCACCTCCAGAGTATTCAGACTCAGGTTCTGGCTTCCTCCACCACACCATCCTTATCTGATGTGTGCTTCATGCTCCTCCGTGTTTCACCACCTTCAGATACTTTTGCGCCTTCCCCCTCGACCCTTCTTCAGCAAACCCCCCTTTACTTCCCCCACCTACCTCCGCTCGTGGTGGAAGTTCGGGATCTAGGGGCCGGGGGCGTGGTGGTCGGGGTCGGCCGAAGTGTTCCTACTGCGGAAAGGACGACCACTTTGAGGCAACCTGCTACAAGAAGAATGGTTATCCTCCTCATCCGTCGGTCTCTGTTGCTGCTGACACATCCTCTGTCGGCCCTCCTGACCCTGAGTCCGTTCGTCTCCAGCTCCAGCAACTTCAAGGACTGCTCAACCCGCCCACTGCCTCCCTCGCCTCCATCTCCAACATAGTTACTGCTTGTTTATCCACCAGTCCGTGCTAGTTCGTGGACTCGGGTGCCACTCATCACATTACATCACTGCGGCCATTCCAGTACTCGACTTCTCCTCATCAGAAATGTATCACCATGGCAAATGGGGAGACAGTTCCAGTCTACGGCTCGGCTGACCTTTCTCTCAGCCCATTGCTCTCCCTTCGCTCGGCTCTTCATTTTCCGAGCTCCCCATTCAATTTACTTTCTGTTGGATGTCTTACTAATAATTTAGATTGCTCTGTCATATTCACCTCCTCTTCATTTTTCATACAGGATCGGCGGACGCGGACTACCATTGGTAAAGACACACTGCGGAACGTGCTTTACCTCCTCGATGACTCTACCAATGTCCTATCCTCTGTCTCCTCCAGTGAGTGGCATTGACGTCTTGGGCATGCCCCTCTCCTGGTCCTCCAGC
This sequence comes from Platanthera guangdongensis, assembly GCA_039583875.1. NCBI lineage: Eukaryota > Viridiplantae > Streptophyta > Magnoliopsida > Asparagales > Orchidaceae > Platanthera > Platanthera guangdongensis. The sequence continues at coordinate 47,182 of JBBWWR010000193.1, read as the reverse complement.
GAGCTCTTCCTGATATCTCTCTTCACCCCTTTCAGTGCGAGTTTTGTATCTTCGGCAAGCAGCCGCGCTCTTTGTTTCCTGCACACTGTACCCGGAGCACTGCTCCTTTTGATTTAGTACATTCAGATAATTGGGGTCCTTTTAAAACTACTAGTATTTCTGGTTATTGTTACTTTATTACGTTTATTGAAGATTACTCTCGCACGACGTGGCTCTACTTACTTCGTGATCGTACCGAGCTTCCCCGTGTTTTTTCGGGCCTTTGTCCTTGAAACCCGTACGTAATTCCACACCACCCTGAAAACATTGCGCACCGATATTGCTCGTGAATATACTGGCCACGGCTTTGCAGACTTGTGCTCGGAATTCGGGATAATTCATCAAACATCATGTGCTTACACACCCCAGCAAAACGGCGTTGCCGAACGAAAGAACCGACACTTGCTTGATGTTGCACGCTCCCTCATGCTTCAAATGCATGTTCCTAAACCCTACTGGAACTTTGCGGTCTCCACTGCGTGCTTCCTTATCAACCGTCTCCCTTCCTCCATCCTCAACTATGATACTCCGTTCAGCCTTCTGTTTCCCTCTACTCCGGCCTTCCCTCTCCTGCCTCGCATATTTGGGTGCACCTGCTACGTCCACCAACTGGGCCCGTCCTCAGACAAATTGGATCCCCGGGCGGATAAACATATCTTCGTCGGGTACTCGCGTATGCAGAAAGGCTATGTGTGTTATTCTCCCGCTACCCGCAAGGTCTCCTTTTCTGCTGATGTTACCTTCCGGGAGGATCAACTGTTCTTCTCTACTCCCTTACCCACTTCTCTCCCACCGACAACTCTCCCGCCACTCCTCCCACGTCATGTTATCCATATTACTACACCTTTACCACCACTCCCACCTGCTCTGGCTCCTACGCCTTCCAAACTGCCTGTCATTCGTGTCTACATTCGTCGCATTTCTGGTTCTGTTGCCTCTCTACAGTCGGAATCGACCTCGGCTACTTCGCGCCCTGCTGATCAGGTAACAGCCTCCACTGCTCATCCTCTGACATATTGTGTCTCCCTGCATCGTCTTTCTCCCCACCTTCACACATTTGTTTCTTCTCTTTCCTCGGTTTCAGACCCTAACTCTATGCAGGAGGCGCTCCAACATCATGGCTGGCGGGCCACCATGGAGGAGGAAATGGCCGCTCTCTGGGCCAACCCGACATAAACTCTCATACCCCTCCCTCCGGGTCAGAAACTGATTGGGTGTAAGCGGGTCTTTGTCATCAAACATACTGCTGATGGAACGATTGACCGTCTGAAAGCTCGTTTGGTGGCTCGCGGCTTCACTCAACAACAGGGGCTCGACTATGGAGAAACTTTTTCTTCGGTAGCCAAACTCAACACCGTTCGCATCCTCATCTCCGTGGTTGTCCATCGTCGATGGCCCTTACTTCAACTGGATATTAAGAATGTATTTTTGAATGATGATCTCCAGGAGACAGTTTATATGCAACAACCTCCCGGGTTTGAGACTACGGGGGAGTCTCAGGTCTGTCGTCTTATGAAGGCCTTATATGGTCTCAAACAATCCCCACGGGCGTGGTTTGACAAGTTCAGTAAGGCCCTTCGGGAGGTTGGTTTTACTCGGAGCTCGGCATATTTCTCATTGTTCACTCGTCACCTAACAACAGGAATGGTTCTTCTGCTAGTTTACGTTGATGATATCATAATTACAGGAGACGACTCGAAAGAAATACAAGAGGTCAAACTACATCTGAGCTCCGTATTTCAAACAAAAGATCGGGGGACCCTTCGATATTTCTTGGGTCTTGAGGTGGCCAGACGGCTCGATGGTCTTGTCCTCTCTCAGCAGAAGTACTGCCTCGACCTCCTTAATGATGCAGGCTATTCAGGTTATAAGCTGATTGATACCCCAATGAAGGTAAATCATAAGTTGTGCGCTCAGGTGTAACGCCCCGAAACTCAAAAGAGAGACGGGCAGCTTTTAGAGCCAAGTTTGAGTCTTGGCATGGGTCACACGGCCTGGGACACAGACGTGTCCCAGGGGCGTGTTGTGTTCGGGTTAGATGATCTCCGTGTGGTCGACGAAATTGCAGTCGACGATCGTCGAGCAGCGAACACGGCCTGAGACACGGGCGTGTCCCAGACCGTGTCCTGCTCGGGCTGTTGAGCCATGCCGTGTCGGTGGTGGAACACGGCCTGGAGCCCAGGCGTGTTCAGCCTGACACGGGCGTGTCAAATTTGGCACAGGCGTGTCGAGTACCCATGTTCTTTTCGGGATGTTTTGGTCCTGTGTCGATGGAGGAACACGCCCGACAATACGGGCGTGTAATGAATGACATGGGCGTGTCAAGTGTGACGCGGGCGTGTTGGGTGCCCGTGTCCTATTCTGGGTGCGACAGTTTCGGCATCGTTTGAGGCACACGGCCTTGGACACAGGCGTGTCTCAAGCCGTGTTCGGCCCAGGAATCTGATTTTAAGTGCGAATCGTGGCCGTCCGTTTCCTTATTTTGGGATCCAATGGCCCAGGGCTGTTCTTGCTGGGTTATACCCGGAAATAGGGTTAGAAAACATCATTTCTTTTTGGGTTTTCTCTTTCTAAGAGTTCTAGAGAGAGGCGGGAGCAAGGAAGAAGAAGGAGGAGAGATCCGGCCACCGGTGGAGCTTCAGAGCCCCAAATCGCAAGCCGAGTTCGGATCTACGGAGGCGAGGCCATTGCGGTGCTTTTCATCCGTCTAGATCTTCATGACATCGAAGAGGAACGCAAGGGTAACGATTCTCATCTTGGATATGAAAAGTCCTCTTTCCTTTGTGCATAAGAAGCCCGCTCTCGCGAGTATGCGGTGAGTGTGAGGCGTTCCTTCGGGTAGACATGAATAGTCCCTGTTGTTTTGCACGTATAGTTCGTAATCGAGGAACAGACATATGCATGACGTGTGAAGCCTACCCAGACAAGTTGCTCTGGATCGGTGATGTTGCATTGCATGAATGGCCGGAGAAGACTCCGCGGCGATGGTTGTTTTTCGGGTTTTCTACGCGGTAGATTGCAACAGGGAACCTTGAGGACAAACTCCAAGGTGCACCCAGAAAACTGGGCAGATGCGTGATTCTGCCATCTTGGTGGCCTGGGAGCCAACTTGCACATAACCGGGTTATGTTAAGTGTGTGATCGAATTGGGACCCGAGGAAGTTTGACCCGCGTCTATGTCTTAAGATGATAGGGTGGTGTGAGCAACGGGTTAGGCGGAACTGTACCCGCTCTATGTCGTCTGGTTAAAGCGACCTAAAGTACTTGATACTTCCCGTTGGCATAGATGGAGGGTATTGGGCGGAGGCCGAAAAGACCATAATGCTCACGAGTTTTGCCGTCCAAGGGGCGGTGGTGAGACCGCGGATTTTGACAGGGTTCACCGAGAATGTGCCCTGAGAGCACGGGATGTGTGGTCGTGCGTGCCTATGCCTGTGATGAAGTTTTGTTACACACACACACACACACAGGCAGACACACAGACACACACACACACACACACAAACACAAACACACAGACACAGACATAGACACAGACACAGACACAGACACACACGAATACACACAGGAATCCACACACACACACACACACACACACACACACACACACACACACACACACACACACACACGAATCCAGACGAATCAACACAGATCCACACACACACACACACACACACACACACACACACACACACACGAATCCACACACAAATCCACACGAATCCACACACACACACACACAAAAACACACACACACACACACATACACACACACACACACAAACACACACACACACACGAATCCACACACACACACACACACATGAATCCACACACACTCACAGACACACATGAATCCACACACACACGAATCCACACACAAACACACACACACACGAATCCACACACACACACACGAATCCACACACACACACACACACACACACACGAATCCACACATACACACACACGAATCCACACACACACACACACACACACACACACAAATCCACACACGCACGAATCCACACACACACACACACACACACACACACACACACACACACACGAATCCACACACACACACAGACACGAATCCACACACACACGAATCCACACACACATGAATCCACACACACACACACACACACACACACGAATCCACACACACACACACGAATCCACACACACACACGAATCCACACACACACACACACGAATCCAGACACGAATTCACACATGAATCCACACACACACACACATACACACCAATCCACACACACACACGAATCCACACACGAATCCACACACACACACAAATCCCCACACACACACGAATCCACACACATACACACACACACACGAATCCATACACACACACGAATCCACACACACACACGAATCCACACACACACACAAATCCACACACGAATTCACACACGAAATCGCACACACACACACACACACACACACACACACACACACACACACACACACACACACACACACACACACACACACACACACACACGAATCCACACACACACACACATGAATCCACACACACACACATGAATCCACACACACACGCACAAACACACGAATCCACACACACACTGATGCGTGTTAAAACTCCAAAATTAGTTATTAAGTTCACGCGGCGACCCGGGCGGTTTTATTTAAGTAGAAAGGAGGATGTGATTTTTATTTAGGAAAACGAGGCGCGCGTATTTTATTTATTTGGATATAAAAAGAGTTGTGATCGAGTTTTAATGAAAGGAGGCAAGTGCACCTATCGTGTATAGTATATGATATTCTGGGTGGAATATCGAGGTCATATTTTTCTCACGGTCGGGTCGATTATTTCTACTCTTCCCTGCAGGGGATTATTATTTTACCGATATTTTTACTTGTCGGGTAATTTTTTATATATATAAACAAAAAAGGCAGAAAATAAAGAGCATTAAAAAGGTGGAGTCGATGAAGAGCTTAGCTCGAGGGCACCGAAAAGAATAGAACCAAAATAATCTTTTAATAAAAAGAGATCTTAAGTTTCAAACTAATTAGGGCGGAGACTTGGCCTTGGAGGTTCCACAAAAATGAGCTCACCTATCTCTAGGACTATCGCTCACCTAAACATTAAGACTATTCGACCGGGCTCTCGTCCGACGAAGGATTCCTCTTAATGCCTGCATTACGCAAAGAACCCCGCTATTGGGTGGGGAACCCAATCCGGTAGAGTTGGCGCGCCTCCTCTCTCGAGGGTTAGTGCGGAACTCCATTTACCAAGGGGTGATCGGTCCATACGCACGGCCTCTCGGCTAGCTAGTGTATGGACTACGGAAATAGGGCCCACACATCGATTATGTGATCCTACGCGTCGTAAACCCCGGGCAAACCTTAAGCGATTTTAATTAATTAGAAAAATGAGACGTTTAATAATTTTAAGTTATTTTATTTGTCACAATGCTCTTCGATACTGAGGGCTAAGAACTTTTAGCCACTCATCGGAATGGGGACGATATCAATGAAAAAGCAGAAAATTAAAGCAGTAAAATAAAGCAGGAAAAGGAAAGCAGTAAATGGAAAACAGTAAATTGCAAGTCCTACTCAAACGAGTAGAACTGAAATGAAAGCTGTAAAAGTGCAAGTCCCGGCTCAAATGAGTGGGCGGGAAAAAAGAAAGCAAGTCCTACTCAAACGAGTAGGAGAAAATAAATGCATTTACAAGTCCATTCCAAATTATTACAATAAAGACCGGTCATTTAACTCAAGTGAGTAGGCGCTAAATAAAATCCAACCATTTAACTCCTAACGAGTAGACGGAAAATAAAAGCTAACACTCACGCACTCTACAAGTCCTACTCAAACGAGTAGGCGGGAAATTAAAGCACGTCATTTAACTCTTAACGAGTAGGAGAAAATAAATGCAACGCACACACTCACTCTACAGATTTGAAATAAAGCAATTTAAACTAACTCATACACGCACACACACGTACAAAAAATAGGAAAAAATAAGTTGCAGAAAAATTAAAACAACTACATTTCTACCGCTAGAATGCTGTAGAAATGAATAAAAAGTGAAAAAAAAATTTAAAGGAGCAAAAGTTTTTGCAAATAAACGAAAAGTGCAAGGCACGAAAAATTGAAATGAATACATTTCTACCGATAGAATGCGGTAGAAATGCATAAAATGAAGAAATAAAATTTAAACGGGCAAAATTTTTTTGAAAATAAAGGCAAAATGAAGTGTTTGAAAAATTAAAACGACTGTATAAACATTCCTATAACTCCGCAAAAGTAGTTAAAAAGTGAAAATAAAGTAAAAAAGATGAAAAGTTTTACGACCTAAAAGGAAAATCTAAGTTAGTGAAAAAATCAAAACCACTTTGAAAACGCTTTTACAGGTTTATAGGAATGCATAAAAAGCTAGAAAAATCCTAAGTTAACAAATTTAAGTGAAAATTAACAAAGTATAAAAGCATGAAAACTACTCTCATACACACACACACACACACACACACTTTAAAGGAACAAAAACAAAGTTACAACAAAATAAAAGAAATAAGATTGCATAAGAGTAGATACATAGATGAAGTCCAAAGTCATGTAATGGAAATAAAATTACATTTACATTAATAATAAAAGGAGATAACAAAATGAAAATAAAAGAGAGTGAGAGAGAGAGAGAATTCCATTACATAGCATTAGAATCATCTAAGCAGCCGACCCCTATACAAAATGGTTCAGGAAAGTGGAACAGAAATCCTTACAGAACACAGGTATTTATAGGCAGAAAATTTCATGGAACACGCCCTAAGTCACGGGCATGTACCATGGGTCTGTCAGTACTATACATATGGCGGCCGTGAATTGACTGGAGATTTTGACTTTGTGGCTGAAAATGCGGCGGTCACGCCCTATGTCATGGGCGTGACATTAGGCGTGTCGGGGAGGTAGATCTGGGCGTGGGTATTTGAGTTGAAAAATCGTCGAGCGCGAGTGTCGAGAAGGTAGATCTGGGCGCGGGTCTTTGAGCTGTCACCGCGCGGGTCTTGTAGAGTTGAAAAATCGTCGAGCGCGAAGTGTCGAGGAGGTCGACGATCGTCGAGCGGGAAGAGGAGATCGTCAAGCGGGAATAGGAGATTGACGATCGTCGACTGCGGGAAGATCGTTGAGCGGAAAAATCGTCGAGCGGGAAGAGGAGATCGACGATCATCGAGAGGGAAGTGTCGGGGAGGTCGACGATCGTCGAGCGGGAAACGTCGAGCGGGAAGATCGTCGAGCGGGAAGCGTCGAGCGGAAAATGTCGAGTTGAAAATGTCGTCGAGCATGAAGAGGAGATCGATGATCTTCGAGCGCGAAGAGGAGATCGCCGATCGTCGAGCGCGGGTTTTGCAATGCACGCCCCGGTCACGGGTGTGACCAGTAAGTCACGGGCGTGACTTGACTTTTTTTGGGCAGATTTTGATTTTTCCTGTAAAATAAAATAAGTTAAGTTAGCAAAATATTTACAAAAATAGGAGCATTTTATTGAATAAAAACAAGTAAAAATGAGAAAAATAAAGTAAAACAACTTATTTAATGTACATAAAAATGCGTATATTTACAATTCATCAAATACCCTCATACTTAAGCTTTTGCTATTCCAGAGCAAAAGTTGAAGATGAACTTATATGGAATAAAAGAAATCCTAAGTTTAGCTACCGCTTGACTTAATTAAAAGTAAGATCAAAATAAATATCTGGGGTATAAGACTTAAATCTTAAATTATGCAAATGTTATAAATAGAGGAATAGTTTCAAAAAGACTTCTAGATAAATAAAATAGAAAGCAAAAATTTATTTTTGTTAGTTTAACAAAAATGGATTGAAATTATATAAAAAACTTTAGCTTTAAAAGAAGTTAAAGGAAATAATTCAATTTAAAAGTTATGCTCTCAAAAAAAATTTTAAATTAATTATAGAATCATTGAAATATGATAAGTGGTTTGGTGAGTTATGAAGAATGCTAGGATAATGAGGTGAGGCAATTTTTTTCTCGAACCTCAGCACATATTTTTTCTTATGAATAATTAGGAAAATGAAATCTTATTTTCCTAATACATAATAATTTTTTTTCTTCTCTTCATAAATAATAAATAATCCAATGTATATGTGTAAGAGTAATGAATTTTATCCTCTTATTTCATAACATATAATCTTTTTAAATTATTGGGTGCCTATGTTTACGGAATGAAATCTTATTCCCATTGACATAAAATCTTTTAGGGGATAAAATATGGGTAAGCATGTCAAGTAAGACATGAAAAAAATGGAAGTGAGTTTATTTTTCAAAAAGAAAACTAGATTTTAATAAAAAAGTTTTGAGAGCAACCTTTTTTAAAATAAACTTTTCGATGTTTCCAAAAGCATGAAGTAGAAATAATTGAAATCCATGAATGTTATTCTCTAACATAAAAAACGAGCTTTTATTTATAAATTAGAAATGATGGTGAAAAACAAGTTCTCTATTATATGAAAAGACATAAATTTTTTTTAAAACTTAACCTCAAACACTTAAATCTATCAAACTTTAATTAATAAACGAATAGTAAGCAAAGAATAAATAAAATTAGCTTATAAATTAACTCGAAACTAGATTTTTGGAAAACAAAAAGGGTTAAGATATGATATATTCGATTTATTTTGTTACATAATTAACAAAACATATTTTTTTGAAATTTTTTTAGAGTTCTTATCATCATTTTTTTTGTTTTTTTGTTTTGATTATTATCTTTTTTTTGGATTTTTAGAGTTATTTTCTTTTTTTAGGATTTTTGGTTTTAATAATTTTTTTGACGTTTTTAGTTTTTTAGATTTATTTACAAGAAAGGGATGAGAAAGATGAGTTATTTACAAAGAAGATAGTGAGGAAGAGAAAAATTTTTACAAAGAAGAGGAGAGGGAGTAAAGACAGATTTTTGTATAAAAATGTACAAAGTAAAAATCTCGAAGGCGGCCCGCGAACAGACTCTTATTTGGGTGGTTGGTTCGATGAGTTGAACGCCGCAGGCAAGCTACGAAGCGAGCTTTTACAAAAAAAAAGAAGAGGGGGAAAGAGAGATTTTTACAAAAAATATTTACAAAGTAAAAACAAATTTTTTTAAAATTTTTTGATGTTTTATAAGTTTTTTTGTGATTTTTGTTTGTGTTTTACGATTTTTTTGAGTTTTTTGATTATATATAAAAAAGGAATTTTTTTTTATTTTTGTAATTTTTTTTTATTTTTATGAGTTTTTGTTATGCCAGAATATAAAAGTGCAGAAATTAAAAAAAATATGAAAACACCCACATACTTAAACACAACATTGTCCTAAATGTTGCAATCTAAGTATGCGGAACAGATAATATACAAAATAAAATATGTACAAAAATAAAAATAAAAATAAAAAGAGAGGGTAGAAGCTTCTCTTAGACGAGTGCGGGAGGCCCGGGTTGAAACCCTGCATTATTATTAGAAGAGGAAAGAATAGCAAAACAATAACAGAAAAAAAACAAAAAATGATAAATTCGGCTAAAAGGTTGCGGGAGGTAGGGGGGCATGTGGGGGTGACTCGAATCTGACCTCTTAGCTTATGAGTGCTACAGAAAGGCATTTCTCGTTAACGCCCGCATTAACGCCCACATTACGCGTTAAGTATATTTTAGTTTTATAAGTTTTTCAATTTTTTAGTTTTATAAGTTTTTCAAATTTTTTAGTTTTATAATTTTGTAATTTTTTTGTTTTATAGTTATTATTATTATTATTATTATTATTATTATTATTATTTTTGTTGGCAATTTTTAATTTTTTGTTATATATATAGATATATGTAAAATTAATAGATTTTCAGGGTTCAAAATAACGACACGAATGTCCCCGGTAACGGCGCCAAAAACTTGATGCGTGTTAAAACTCCAAAATTAGTTATTAAGTTCACGCGGCGACCCGGGCGGTTTTATTTAAGTAGAAAGGAGGATGTGATTTTTATTTAGGAAACGGGGCGCGTGTATTTTATTTATTTAGATATAAAAAGAGTTGTGATCGAGTTTTAACGAAAGTAGGCAAGTGCACCTATCGTGTGTAGTACAGGATATTCCGGATGGAATATCGAGGTCGTATTGTTCTCGGGGTCGGGTTGATTATTTCTACTCTTCCATGGAGGGGACTATTATTTTACCGATATTTTTACTTGTCGGATAATTTTTTATATATATATAAAAAAGGCAGAAAATAGAAAAACATTAAAAAGGTGGAGCCGATGAAGAGCTTAGCTCGAGGGCACCGAAAAGACATAGAACCAAAATAATCTTTTAATAAAAAGAGATCCTAAGTTTCAAACTAATTAGGGCGGAGACTTGGCCGTGGAGGTTCCACAAAAATGAGCTCACCTATCTCTAGGACTATCACTCACCTAAACAGTAAGACTATTCGTCTGGGCTCTCGTCCGACGAACGATTCCTCTTAATGCCCGCATTACGCAAAGAACCGCTATTGGGTGGGGAACCCAATTCGGTAGAGTTGGCGCGCCTCCTCTCTCGAGGGTTAGTGCGGAACTCCATTTATTAATGGGTGATCGGTCCATACGCACGACCTCTCGGCTAGCTAGCGTATGAACTATGAAAATAGGGCCCACACATCGATTATGTGGTTCTACGCGTCGTAACCCCCGGGCAAACCTTAAGCGATTTTAATTAATTAGAAAAATGAGACCTTTAATTATTTTAAGTTATTTTATTTGTCCCAATGCTCTTCGATACTGAGTGCTAAGAACTTTTAGCCACTCATCGGAATGAGGTTGACAGCGATGAAAAAGCAGAAAATTAAAGCAGTAAAATAAAGCAGGAAAAGAAAAGCAGTAAATGGAAAGCAGTAAATTGCAAGTTCTACTCAAACGAGTAGGACTGAAATGAAAGCTGTAAAAGTGCAAGTCCCGGCTCAAATGAGTGGGCGGGAGAAAAAAAAGCAAGTCCTACTCAAACAAGTAGGAGAAAATAAATGCATTTACAAGTCTATTCCAAATTATTACAATAAATACCGGCCATTTAACTCATGTGAGTAGACGGTAAATAAAATCCAGCCATTTAACTCCTAGCGAGTAGGCGAAAAATAAAAGCTAACACTCACGCACTCTACAAGTCCTACTCAAACGAGTAGGCGAGAAATTAAAGCATGTCGTTTAACTTTTAACGAGTAGGCGAAAATAAATGCAACGCACGCACTCACTCTACAGATTTGAAATAAAGCCATTTAAACTAACTCATACACGCACACACAGGTACAAAAAATAGGAAAACCTAAGTTGCTGAAAAATTAAAACAACTACATTTCTACCGCTAGAATGCGGTATAAATGAATAAAAAGTGAAAATAAAATTTAAAGGAGCAAAAGTTTTTGCAAATAAACGAAAAGTGTAAGAGCTCGAAAAATTGAAATGAATACATTTCTATCGATAGAATGCGGTTGAAATACATAAAATGAAGAAATAAAATTTAAATGGGCAAAACGTTTTTGAAAATAAAGGCAAAATGAAGTGTTTGAAAAATTAAAACGACTGTATAAACGTTCCTATAACTCCGCAAAAGTGATTAAAAACTGAAAATAAAGTAAAAATGACGAAAAGTTTTACGACCTAAAAGGAAAATCTAAGTTAGTGAAAAAATCAAAACCACTTTGAAAACGCTTTTACAGGTTTATAGGAATGCATAAAAAGCTAGAAAAATCCTAAGTTAACAAATTTAAGTGAAAATTAACGAAGTATAAAAGCATGAAAACTACTCTCATACACACACACACACACATTTTAAAGGAACAAAAACAAAGTTAAAACAAAATAAAAGAAATAAGATTGCATAAGAGTAGACACATAGATGAAGTCCAAAGTCATGTAATGGAAATAAAATTACATTTACATTAATAATAAAAGGAGATTACAAAATGAAAATAAAAGAGAGAGAGAGAGAGAGAATTCCATTACATAGCATTAGAATCATCTAAGCAGCCGGCCCCTATACAAAATGGTTCAGGAAAGTGGAACAGAAATCCTTACAGAACACAGGTATTTATAGACAGAAAATTTCATGGAACACGCCCTAAGTCACGAGCGTGTACCATGG
>JBBWWR010000193.1:0-27500 GCA_039583875.1 Platanthera guangdongensis | reverse complement strand
AATTTTTAAAATAGAAAATGAAAAAAAAAAAAAAATACAGTTTCAACCCCCCCCCCCCCCCCCCCCCCGCTTCAGCCTGCCCGTCGGGGGTTGTCCGACGGCGAGCGGGCAGGGCCACCGATGGCGGTGGCCCTGCCCGTGAGACCCTGATTTTGATGGAACTTGATCGGACGGGCAGGATTTCAACTGGTGTATGTATATCTATATCATATGTATGTATATATATGTATATATATATATATATATATATATATATATATATATATATATATATATTATATATATATATATATATAGTAATTATGGTGTTATTATTAGCAAATTAATTTTGGTTATTAGGCAAATCATTACAACTAGCAAATCATAAAATGTGAAATTGATTATTGAAAACAAATGATTACTAGCAAAACATTCAAAAAAATTAAAAAAAATCCCAAAAAATGATTGTACTATAATATATCATTTAACGTTACAAAACTTGACTATTTATCACGTCATTTTGCTACAAAATGGTTAATCCGAAAGTCAGTCATCTTCAATAGCTTCCAAAAATGATGCCGCCGCCCCGCTACCTCCACTTGATGACGATCCAGTTGCCGAGGCGCTACAACATAAAGACCTTCGGAGCCATGACGACGCTAACGGAAGACATCGCTACAACCTCCGCCCGCGGCGTGCTACACCAACTTGAAGACTATTTTAATTAATTTTTCATGCTCTAATTATTTTTATGTGCGAATATAAAATTATTTCAATCTTGGTTAATAATTTTATATTCATTTGGGACTTGTAATCTTTATTTATTTCCTGCAAACATTTTGATGTGCATTTAGCCTTTTGGATGGATGAGATTTCATCTCCATATTGGATGGCTAGATGTGTGTTGTAACTCATATATAAGGAGATTCTTTTGAGAATGAAGTTAGAGAGAAAATTAAAAAGAAACCCTAACCCTCATTTGAGAGAGTTCGGCCAAGGAGGTTCCTCCCTAGCCGCCGGCCAAGGTGTGAAGCCGCCGCCCCCTTGCTTCCTCCCCCTACTTTGGTGCGACGCCGGCGTGGCTTCCTTCGGTGCGACTCCAAGGAAGAAGGTTGCAGCCCCATTCGGTGTGAAGCCGGTGGTTCCATGGAGAGAGTGATTCTCCCACTTTATCTTGTGTGATTGATGTTCTTGGTTGGGTAACCTCTTCCCCTATTAGTGATTCTTGCTTGAGTTTGTGGAGGTTTTTGCGAACCGTCTCTTCCGTGATTTTTAAATACATCGTTTGCAAAATCTGATTTCGATTTCGTTGTTATTGAATCTCTTGTAATCCGGATTGGGAAGATCCGTTGCGAGAGCGAGACTTGGCCTAGCCTTAACTTGCTCACCAAGATTGGCACACTTTGTGTTGACAAGGGAGTTAATCTCAACTAGAACTCGACCGCCATTTGAAGTTTGCCGCTGCTCCGAAAATAAATTATTTCTGCGTTTGAAATGGCTCAAGTTGGTAAAATAGATGCTTGTGTAGGTGCGGTGAGTTGTGTGCTTGTTGGAGAGGTAGGTCTTAAGGACGTTGTATCGAGTCCGGCTTACGGTGAGTTGTGTGCTTGTTGGAGAGGTAGGTCTTAAGGGCGTTGTATCGAGTCCGGCTTGAATCTTCTCTATATTGATTTTATCATTCGGATTTGGGAGCCAACCCGACCCCTTTTCGCTCGCCTTTGGTCGGAGCCCTCCCATCTTATCTTTATGATTTGTGACGACAGTTTCCGTTAGTGTAGTCGAGCACGTCTCACGGTCTCCCTACATCAATTTGGCATCAGAGGAGGTTGTTTCAACTCGCACGTTGCAAACATCCTCGCTGCGTTCCTTGTTGGTCAATCTGATCTTTAGAAAAACAAAAAAAATTATTTTCGGTGGTCTGCCAATAGCGGGCTAAAATCTTTATTTTTTAGCGAACATTTTAAAAAATGTTTTTTAACGATCCACGTGTTACTCATGTCGGGAATATATAAAAATATCTTATTTCCAGTATAGCTACAGCCCTAGGAAAAATCATCTTCCCAAGATTTTTCTAAACCTGAATGCGAACTAGGCTTGTATTGGAATACACGACTCCGTCTACGTCTAGGATGGATGCGAATGAGCGTGGGGATCCCAACACCGAGGGCATAGAAGGGCTACATAACAAAATGACAGAGCTTAGGAACATGTTAGCACAGATCCTACAAAATTAAGCAAGGCCACCTCCGCCACCCGTTAATGTTGAGCAGCCCAACCGGCGCTAACAAACTCCTGATTCGGACTCTGATGGGGACTCTCCCCGAGTGCCCCCTCGAGAACACCGCCCAGGTCGTGATTACGATATTACTAGGGCCATTAATATCGACGCCCCCACTTATGATGGCATGGGAGATCCCCAGATCTTCCTTACTTGGGTGGTGGATATGGAGTGCTACTTCGATTGGCACACCCTTACAGACCATCAAAAGGTTCAAGTTGCTAGGATGAAGCTAACGGGACGCGCCAAGACTTATTGGCTGAATGAAGAGCGTAGGTTAGGAACCGGGAACGGGGTCCCACTTATTGCATGGGCCGTGATGAAGAACCTGTTGACCGATCAGTACGTTCCCGCGTACCATCAGACATAGATGTTCGACGAGCTTGCCACTCTACGGCAGGGCTCCAATTCAGTAGCTGAGTATATGGGGGAACTGAAAGACCGTATGGTGCGTTGTGATCTGATGGAGATCCCCGAGGTCACCCTATCCAGATTTCGTAAGGGGCTTCATCCCGATATTCAGCGGAAGCTCTTACGATATGGTCATACGGATCTGAACACGACATTTAATGCCGCCCTCGACATCGAAAAGCACTTAGCCTCTAAGGCTCACTCCCATTATTCCCATGCGAAGGGAAAGTCCACAGCTGGAGCCTCTTCCTCCACATATCAGGATAAGGGGAAGTTTCGGTCTACCGAGTCAAAGTCTGTCGTGATCACTGCTAGGAACGCCAAGAACCCCGCAAGTGAGCGTATCCCCATCGGGAAAGTAAGCAAGACTAACGCTATGTGTTACTCTTGCGGCATTCAAGGTCACTACGCCTTTGAATTCCCAACGAAGACTAAAGCCATAGCCCTACTAGAGTCGACTACCGACCTTGCTGATTTCGTTTATGAGGCTGCTGAGGTGAGTGACCCAGATGGGGTCCCAAGTGATTTAGAGGACGAACACTCCCTTATGGTGATGCGTTGTATCTTGACCACTCCTCGTCCTTTAGATTACTGGAAAAGGATGAGTATATTTTCCCTGATCTTTAAGAGTAGCGAGAAGTTGTGCAAGTTGATCATTGATAGTGGCAGTTGTGTAAACGTCATCTCTGAGAATGCCGTTACACGTATGTCCTTGACTACGCAGCCCCACCCGACTCCCTATCAGGTAGCTTGAATTAATAAGGTTACCGTCCCAATCACCAAGCGTTGTCTTGTACCTCTCTCGATCAAATCCTATACTGATGAGGTGTGGTGCGATGTCCTTCCAATGGACGCTTGTCACGTGTTTTTGGGCTGCCCTTGGCTTTACGACCGCGACGTGACACACTTTGGGAGAGCCAACACATATGAGTTTAAATTTAATGGCAAGGTCATTACATTGAGGCCGACTGTCCAGAACGAGCCAGTAGCTTTGGCTAAGGACACCACTGTTCCACTCGAGAGGAAGACATTGAGTCTAGTGGGAAGAAAAGAATTTGTGAAGGATCCCTTTCTTAACGGGATGATGTACGCACTAGTTCTTATGAGTGTGAAGGGGGATTCGAGAGCATTGGACGATTTGCCTAAAGAGTTACGGGTATTGTTGGATGAATATAAGGACGTGTACCCGGATGAGCTGCCTTCGGTATTACCACCGCTTAGGAATATACAGCATGCGATAGACCTTATCCCTGGTTCCTCCTTACCGAACCAGCCCCACTGTAGGCTTCATCCCGCCCCCCATAAAGAGTTACAGACCCAGATCGAGGATTTGATGAAAAAAGGGTTCATTAGGACTAGTATGAGTCCATGTGCGGTACCTGCCCTTCTTGCTCCCAATAAGGATGGTACGTGGAGGATGTGTGTTGATAGCCGTGCTATCAACAAGATTACCATCAAATATAGATTTCCTATTCCGCGATTAGATGACCTCCTAGATGTCTTATCTGGCGCTGCCATTTTTTCAAAGTTAGATTTGCGAAGTGGCTATCACCGGATCAGGATCCGTGAGGGGGACGAGTGGAAGACTGCGTTTAAGTCCAAGGATGGGTTATATGAGTGGCTTGTGATGCCCTTTGGGCTATCCAATGCCCCCAGTACCTTCTCCCGGATGATGACACATGTCTTTCAGCCGTACATGGGGAAGTTTGTGGTCATCTATTTTGATGACATCTTAGTCTTTAGTACCACCACTGCTAAGCACGACACCCACATGAGGTCGGTTCTTTCCACCACGCGGAAGGAAACCTTATTCCTTAATCTCAAGAAATGCACATTCTATGTCACTGAAGTGGAGTTCTTAGGCTACATAGTCGGTTCGAAAGGCATTAGAGTTGACCCTAACAAGGTTAAAGTCATTAAGGATTGGCCCGAACCGACAACGTTACGAGAGGTGCGAAGTTTCCATGGGTTAGCTACTTTTTACCGCCGTTTCATTCGAGACTTTAGTAGCATTATGGCCCCCATTAGTAATTGCATGAAGAAAGGTGAGTTCACCTGGACAAAGTCTGTCGTTGTTGCTTTCCAACGCATTAAGGAACTTATGACCGAGGCACCTGTCTTACGTCTACCTGACTTCACAAAGGTCTTTGAGCTTACGTGTGACGCTTCTGGCGTGGGAATAGGAGGTGTCTTGAGTCAGGAAGGGCACCCTGTGAGTTATTTTTGTGAGAAGTTAGCGGGCGCCAAATTGAATTACTCAAATTACGACAGGGAGTTTTATGCCGTCATTAGATGTCTGCACCATTGGAGGCACTATCTCCTCTCTAAGGAGTTTTTGATCCTCTCCGATCACGAAGCATTGCGGTTCATCAATGGCCAGCATAAGATCAGCTCACGTCATGCTAAGTGGGTATCTTTCCTACAGGGTTACACTTTTAATCTCAAACACCTTAAGGGAGCTGACAATCGAGTCGTGGATGATCTTAGTCTCCTAACCCTGTTACTAACCACTATGGAGGTTAACGTGGTAGGATTCGAGCGAATCAAGGATGAGTATGCCACATGCCCAGATTTTCAGGACGCATATTTGTCTGCCCAAGATAGTTCCCCTACGGTTATATCTGCGTTCGTCATTAAGGATGGCTATCTATTTAGACATGAGAAGTTGTGTATCCTGTAGTCATCGTTACGCCTCCATATCATCTGGGAATTGCATAGCAGAGGGTTGAGTGGTCATTTCGGTAGGGATAAGACCGTTTCGTTAATTGAGGAAAAATTCTATTGGCCAAAACTTAAGGCGATGATGGGAAGGGTAGTTAGTAGTTGTCGTACCTGTTAGGTATCCAAGGGCACCAAGACCAACGTAGGATTATATACGCCCCTGCCTATCCCTTCCACGCCATGGGAAGACGTGAGTATGGATTGTGTTCTAGGCCTACCCACCGCCTTACGCCGTCATGATTCTATTTTTGTAGTGGTGGATAGATTCTCTAAAATGACATACTTTATTCTGTACGCTAGGACGAACGACGCATCTCATATTGCAAAATTATATTTTAAAGAAGTAGTTGGTCACTGGGGAGTGCCGAAGACAATAGTCTCGGATAGAGATGTTAAGTATATGAGCTATTTCTAGAAAACACTTTCGGTCTTAATGGGTACCAAGCTATTGTTTTCCTCCGCCTATCACCCTCAGACCGATGGGCAAACAGAGGTGGTCAATCGGAGCCTGGGAAGCCTTCTTAGGTGTCTAGTGAGCGATCACAAAGGTACATGGGATCTTCTTCTTCCCCACGCCCAATTGGCCTATAATAATTCCAAAAATCGTTCCACCGGTCTGTCTCCAAATGAGATTGTTCACGGGTACAAGGCCCCTGTGCCTCTTGACTTGGTTCCGTTGCCCCCCAACATACAAGACAAGTCAATTTGCACAATCCTTCGCCCAACATATTCATGACCTACATGCACGTATACGAGCTACCTTGACTGCTCAATACGAGTCTTATCAGACGCACACTAATCTACATAGGAGGGTGTCGCACTTCAACGTCAGCGATTTGGTCCTAGTCCGATTAGTTCCCGAACGCTTGCCATCTGGCACCGTTAAAAAGTTGGCACCAAAGCGTGCTGGCCCTTTTCGGATTATAAAGAAACTAGGTGACAACGCTTTCGTGTTGGATTTGCCAGCTGATTGGGGTATCTCCCCTATTTTTAATGTCTCGGATTTGATGCCGTTTGTTTCACCTCCACCTGAGTTAAATTCTTTGTCATCTTCTCCCTCCACTAAAATTTCTAATGGGTTGGGGAGTGGTAGTTCAGATGATCTCTCTCTTTCGGTCCCCGCAGGTATAACATCGGATGGTACGTTACCTTCTTTTTTTCCTACTGCTGACATGTTTCCCAGGTTTCCCAAGACATTTCTCACTCCAGATAGTATCTTGGAGGCTGAGCCACTTGTTACTCATGATGGTGCCACCTACTGCTTCCTCGTCCGTTGGCGTGACCGCCCCCCCCCCCCTCGGACGACTCTTGGGTCCTCGAGACGGAACTTCGACGCTTGGATGCCGCTCTTCTCCATCGCTATCTCTTGGACCACGCATCGGAGATACGTGATTTTGAGGAGGGGAGGATTGATGCCGCCGCCCCGCTACCTCCACTTGATGACGATCCAATTGCCGACGCGCTACAACATAAAGACCTTCGGAGCCATGACGACGCTAACGGAAGACGTCGCTACAACCTCCGCCCGCTGCGTGCTACACCCACTTAAAGACTATTTTAATTAATTTTTCATGCTCTAATTATTTTTTTGTGCGAATATAAAATTATTCCAATCTTGGTTAATAATTTTATATTCATTTGGGACTTGTAATCTTTATTTATTTCCTGCAAATATTTTGGTGTGCATTTAGCCTTCCGGATGGATGAGATTTCATCTCCATATTGGATGGCTAGATGTGTGTTGTAACTCCTATATAAGGAGATCCTTTTGAGAATGAAGTTAGAGAGAAAATTAAAAAGAAACCCTAACCCTCATTTGAGAGAGTTCGGCCAAGGAGGTTCCTCCCTAGCCACCGGCCAAGGTGTGAATCCTCCGCCCCCCTTGCTTCCTCCCCCTACTTCGGTGCGACACCGACGTGGCTTCCTTCGGTGCGACTCCAAGGAAGAAGGTTGCAGCCCCATTCGGTGTGAAGTCGGTGGTTCCGTGGAGAGAGTGATTCTCCCACTTTATCTTGTGTGATTGATGTTCTTGGTTGGGTAACCTCTTCCCCTCTTAGTGATTCTTGCTTGAGTTTGTGGAGGTTTTTGCGAACCTTCTCTTCCATGATTTTTAAATACATCATTTGCAAAATCTGATTTCGATTTTGTTGTTATTGAATCTCTTGTAATCCGGATTGGGAAGATCCGTTGCGAGAGCGAGACTTGGCCTAGCCTTGACTTGCTCTCCAAGATTGGCACAGTTTGTGTTGACAAGGGAGTTAATCTCAACTAGAACTCGACCGCCATTTGAAGTTTGTCGCTGCTCCGAAAATAAATTATTGCTGCGTTTGAAACGGCTCAAGTTGGTAAAATAGATGTTTGTGTAGGTGCGGTGAGTTGTGTGCTTGTTGGAGAGGTAGGTCTTAAGGACGTTGTATCGAGTCCGGCTTATGATGAGTTGTGTGCTTGTTGGAGAGGTAGGTCTTAAGGGCGTTGTATCGAGTCCGGCTTGAATCTTCCCTATATTGATTTTATCATTCGGATTTGGGAGCCAACCCGACCCCTTTTCGCTCGCCTTTGGTCGGAGCCCTCCCATCTTGGCTTTATGATTTGTGACGACAGTTTCCGTTAGTGTAGTCGAGCACGTCTCACGGTCTCCCTACGTCAAAAAACCTCTGCAATAAATTAAAAGAATGTTACAAATTTTTTGTGTAAATTAATATGCTTAGGATAATAAATCAAAATGTATACCTTTCTTAATTTGTTGTCTGTTGGAATCCTAGTTCTGATTTGGGCAAGGATTACTATTAGGTTGATTAAACTGATCCATCATGTATAGTCAAGGGTCATATGATTATTTCCAGGGCCATTCCTTCAGAAGACTTAAATACAGAAGAATTCCAGAGAAATTCAGTCTTGGCAAAAGCAGCAATTCAATTCGATGATAGTCGAACTCAGCTTGACGATCGTTGATCTCAGATCGACGAAATTAGAGTTCCTTCTCTGAGTTGAGCTCGACGAAAGTCTAGCTGAGATCGACGATCTCTGTTCTCAAGCCAGAAACTCAGCTTGATGAAAGCCAATCTCAGATCGATGAAATCAGAGAGTTAAGCTCGACGAAAGCTGAGCTCAGGTCGACGATCTTCAACCTCAGCAGTGCTAACTCAGGTCGACGACAACCAAGCTAAGCTCGACGATTTTCGAGCTCAGTTCGACGAAATTGGAACTCAGGTCGAAGAATATGAAGAATTAAGCTCGACGATCTCCATGCTCTGGTCGACGATCTATAGGCTGAGCTCGACATTTTTCTGAGCAGTTATTCTAGGAAGTGAGTTATTTCTAGAAGGAGAATCAATCTCAGGCTAATCCCTCCGATGACAATATATTTAAATGAGATTAATTTCAGGCAGTCATGGATCCATCATTTAATGCAATATATTCCAATGAAAATAGCCGTTTGAGAGGCTGCATTAAATGTGGATATTATCTCAGAGTTATTGTTGATGATTTCCCAAGGAATTTACTTTCTCAAGGAATGCTCCAGCTATTGATTTCAAATATATGTGAAATCTGTCCGGCAATTCCTCAAAGGCGAGTGAGGTTGTGAAGAAGTTTTTCAATCTCAAGGATACACATCCAGGCTACACTGTTATAGAGATTCTTATAGAGTTCTTCACCATCAGCTTCAGAGCTTTCAAGGGACAACTATTCAATATCAGTCCAGAAAGCTTCCGAAGATCTTTCATCAATTGAAGGCCTACGCCATGAGCAAAGCTCTCTTTCTCCTGAACCATTCTCAGTTGTTTGAGAAAGAGAAGACAACATTATTTTCTTTTCCTACTGTAAAAGGGTTTTAACTCCCTTCAAAAGTTATTATCTGGTTGTCAAGTCTCCTTATCAAAAGACTTGGATTTGTTTTTGGGCACCTGATTAAAAGCTCAAAAGGTTGTGAGAGCTTCCTTGAAATAGATCTTGTGGTGATAGGACACCTGAGCAAAAACCTGTGGTGGCAGGATACCTAAACAAAAACTGTTAGTGGATTCCTACCAGGGTGGTAGGAGAGTGGATGTACCCAGTTTTGGGGAACCACTATAATCTTTGTGTCGTCTGGATTGCTCTATTTTTTATTTGATGTGCTGTGATTGTTTTTGTTTTTATTTTCTCTCTATACATATAACTATCACTTATTTTAATTCCGCTATAAAAACTAATCAAGTTTTTAAAATACTCTATTTACCCCCATGTAGAGTTAAGACAGATCTATCCCTCACTTTCATTGTCGATGATCCATTCTCATGAAGTTGTTTGTCACTAATACTCCCAAAAATATTTTGCAATAAAATTAAACATTGTTAGTACAATTTTTAGTAATTTAATAGACTATGAATATTGAACTTAAAATTTATACCTTTCATGATTTGTTGTTGAGAATGCTTTCTCATGAACTCGCTATATATGTATGATACCTCCTCCATGTGGAGTAAAGTTGAGGCAATGAAAAATCCTTTTTTCTTGCATAATCTCACAAAAAATTACCATCTACAAATCCAATAGAAATTACATTTGGGATTTGAGGAAGTGCCGAGTCTGTACAACCCCATATTCGCTGGGTGGGACAAGATTCCCCAAGGACCCGGATTGGGCTAGCTTTGAGCTGAAAATTGGATCAGACAATAAAAGTGGGCGGGAGGGATCTTGCCGTAAGTGGGCGGGAAGGCTCTCACCCAGAGGTCCTAACGCCATTCGTCGAACGCTATTCGTTGAACTCTAATTCGTCGAATCACGAAGGTCTAATTTGGCGAACTGAGAAGGTTCAATTTGTAGAGCAGAGAATGTTAATTCATCGGGTGCATTCGTCGAACTGAGCTTTCGACTTAAGTTATTTTGTCGAGAAGGTTTAGGTTTAGGCCATAGCTGAACCAGGGCAGGCGGGAAGGCTCCCGCCCTGGGCAGGCGGAAGGGCTCATGCCTCGGGCCGGCGGAAGCCCTTGGCATTCAGTGATGCTTCTCCTCTCAACGCTCCCGCCAACCCTCAACGTGGATTGATGTTTCCCCAATCAAAGCTCCCTTTGGTCTTATTTGGCTCCCGCCCGGTGTTAGTGAGAGGGTTCGCATTCAGAGCAAGCGGGGTTCCCGCAGAGCTCAGCGGAAAGGTTTCCGCTAGGTGGGACCCAGACCTGAAATTTCCTAAATACCTCCGGGTCAGCATTTAGCTCCTCGGAACAGCGGAGTTTGGATATTGGCAGACCAATCCAGGGGCCTTTTAGTAATTTTAGGGCAGCAAAATTACGCTCTTTGAAGACCAGATATTGAGAATCTATAAATAGATCTACAGGATACCTCAGAAGGCAGATTTTCTCATGCTCTCAATTTTCCTCCAAGAGCTTTCTGAGGTACTCCTAGCCCAGTAATTAGCTTTGTAGGGGAAACACTCTGTGAACTTCGGGTTAGAGGAAGGACCTCCCTGTAACAGCCCAAATTCTGGGATTGACAAAAATTGGGTGACACGGCCTGGGACACGGGCGTGTCCCGGGGCGTGTCCCGCTCGGGTTGAGTCGTTGGGAGCATGGTCGACGAAATTCGGTCGATGATGTTTTCAGAAGGTCACGCCCTATGACACAGGCGTGACAGGGGGCGTGACCTAGGGCGTGTCCCCTCTGGTCGACGAACTGCGCTCGATGATCGTCGAGTGTCGAGTAAGGGGTACACGGCCTGTGACACGGGCGTGTCACAGGGCGTGTCCCGCTGTGTCGAGAGGTCAACGATTTTCTCTCGAGTAGGTGTCAAGTGGGCTACACGCCTTGTGTCACGGGCGTGACTGGGCCGATACAGGCATGTACCCTGACCATGTTCTGTAATGTGTAATGCCCCGAATATGGTATTTGAGTTGATCGCGTAAAAAGGGGTTTTTGGTACCGGTTTAGGGGTACACGGCCTAGGACACGGGCGTGTCCAAGGCCGTGTCCGGCTGGTGTTTTTGGCCGATTTCATCCCGAGAATGACACGGCCAGGAACACAGCTTCGTGACATGGGCGTGTCATTTGACACGGGCGTGTGCCTACCCGTGTCGGTACACGTATTTTGTTGGTTCGTGTCGGTTGGCGTGGCAGTTACTGGTGACACGCCCCCGGACACAGGCGTGTCGAGAGACCCTACACGGGCATGTCAGGTGAAACACGGGCGTGTCTTTTCCCGTGTGTCTTTCTTCGTTCGACGATCGTGCCTGGAGTGAGGCACACGGCCTGGGACACGACCGTATGCCAAGCCGTGTTCGACCCAGGTTTAGAGTTTTCTGAGCGGATCTGAGCCGTTCATTTTCTTTAATTAAGATCCAACGGCCCAGATGATTCCCTGCTCTGTTAAGGCTGGGAATGGGGGTTTAATCCTTCATTTCTCTCCAAGGTTTTCTCTTTACAAGGAGTTAGAGAGAGGAGGAGGAAGAAGGAGGATTCCGGTCGCCGGCGGAGCATCGGAGCACCGTTTCGAGATCGGAGAGCGGATCCGTGGAGGAAAGTTCGTTACAAAGAGTTCTGTCCGTGTAGTTTTTCCATGGCGCCAAAACGGACTACAAGGGTAACGATTCTCAACTTGAGCATGTGAAGCTCTTTCTTTCTGCATAGGGAATCCCGCTCCCGCGAGTGTGCGGTGAGTGCGTAGTGTTCCTTGGGGTAGACATGAATAGTCTCCCTTGTGTTGCATATAGAGTCCGGAATCGTAAGTGCGGACATAAGCATTGTGTGTGAAGCCTACCCGGACATGTTGGTCTGGATCGGTGATGTTGCATTTGCATGGTTGCCGGAGAAGACTCCGTGCTTTGTGTTTTTCGGGTTTCTACACGGTAGATTGCAGCAGGGATCCTTGAAGGTTAGCTTCAAGGCACACCCGAAAAACTGAGCGGAATCGTTGTTCTGCTACTTGGCGGTCAGGGAACCGACTTTGAACATAACTGGGTTATGTGATTTTTTGGAATTGTTGGGATCCGACAGAAGCTTGGCCCGCGCGTAGGACTTATATTGACTATGCGGCGTGAACAACGGGCAAGTGGAATTGGACCTAGGCTATGTGGTTCGGTGCGAGAGACCCGAAAAGGGGCCTGGCCGTTGGCATAGTCGGGAGCCTTAGATGGTGGTCAGAAAGGCTAAATGCTCACATGGTTGCCATCTTTGGGATGGTGGTGAAGACGCTGATTTGTCAGGATTCACCGTTAATGTGCCCTGAGTGCACGGGGTGTGTGGCCATGCGAGCCTACACCTGTGGCGAAAAATATTTATAGTTGCACTTTGTTGTTTAGCTGGGCTAATGAAATGCAGGGAAAGAGCACCGCCGTCCCGAGTAGGGGGCGGGGTCGTTATATTTTGGTCGGCTTTTGGCTGACCGTTGCTTTATTTGCCACCGTGCGGTGGAATGTGCTTGCAGGTGCTGCGGAGCCAAGCGCCAAATAGCGGGCTGGAGCCCAAGTTGCTGTGCTGGCCCTAGAAGGCCGTAAAGAATAGTTGTACTTTACTTTTGTCATGTGTGGCCGGCCTGTGTGCCGAAGTATGTAAAACACTATTTATTATGTGAACTATTGTAAGGCCATAAGGCCATGTACCCTTTTAGTGTATTTGAGTTTTATTCCTGTAGTGTGGTTGTGGACATTCATGTTTAATGGATTTAAGTTTTGGGTTCTTTCAACTTTAAAAGCTTCCGCTAGAATGCTCCGTGTAGGACGTGTTGTCTTAATTGGATAGTTTGAATATTTTTATGTAACCCTTCCGACTGTCTGTGGTATATGGCGTCGGGTTTCAGCTGGACCTTCTGTTATATGCCATGTGACAGATGGGGGTGTTACCATTTGGTATCAGACTTCTGGTTACGGTCAGGCTTAAATGAATTCGTGGGCGAATTATTTTAACTGGTGGTGAGCACATATATGCGTCATCGTTATAACATCAAAAGAACCCATGAATGTCCACTTAGGAATGAAAAATACACTTGTTTTGTGGAATCTGAGTGTTCTAGTTGTTGCTTTTACCAATTTGGTTGTCGTCTAATCGTGTGTCTTTGCTTCTTTAGGCAGCTAGGAGCGGTGCTGGTTAGTCAGAGCGTCCGCAATCGGCGGAAAGTAGTGCACCGAGAGACATGCCTACTACTCCTCCTTCAGCGGAAACCATCAGGATGGTGGCTGAGGCCGTATTTGCGATGATAAATGCCCAACCCGGAGGGCAAATACATCGCGCACCTCCTGCGAATGAGCAAAAACCGGTTAGGGCGGCAGAGCTGAGAGTTGTGGAGCGCGTCACAGTCGATCTGGTAGAGCCGAGGAGAGCTACGGAGAAGCAGCTCAAACATGTAATGGGCTTTAATCCTCCGAGGTTCGATGGGGTTGGAACGCCAGCTCAAGCTGAGGACTGGCTCTCTTCAATAAAGAGGGTCTTGGTAGCCACGTTAACTGAGGAGTGGCAGAAGACCACCATAGCGACTTTTCTTTTGGTGGGTGAAGCGAGGCTATGGTGGGATGAGTTAGAGTTTCATCTCTTAGTGGGAAGGAAGCTTGCTGATGTGCATATGGAGGAATTTTCAAGGTTGTTCCTAGCCAGATTTGTACCCTCTGCTCAGAAGTTGGAGATGGAGAATAAGTGTCTTGGGCTGACTCAGGGAACCAGAAGCGTGGACGAGTATCTCCACGAGTTTACGCGGTTGGGTCGGTATGCTGGGGCTATGTTTACGGAAGAGGAGAGGAAGACCAACCGATTTTATGAGGGTCTTCGCGGCAATACGGAGAAGCAGCTCAAACATGTAATGGGCTTTAATCCTCCGAGGTTCGATGGGGTTGGAACGGCAGCTCAAGCTGAGGACTGGCTCTCTTCAATAAAGAGGGTCTTGGTAGCCGCATTAACTGAGGAGTGGCAGAAGACCACCATAGCGACTTTTCTTTTGGTGGGTGAAGCGAGGCTGTGGTGGGATGAGTTAGAGTTTCATCTCTTAGTGGGAAGGCAGCTTGCTGATGTGCATATGGAGGAATTTTCAAGGTTGTTCCTAGCCAGATTTGTATCCTCTGCTCAGAAGTTGGAGATGGAGAATAAGTATCTTGGGCTGACTCAGGGAACCAGAAGCGTGGACGAGTATCTCCACGAGTTTACGCGGTTGGGTCGGTATGCTGGGGCTATGTTTACGGAAGAGGAGAGGAAGACCAACCGATTTTATGAGGGTCTTCGCGGCGATCTACAACTACTACTTGCTGGGCCTAAGGCGCAAGGCTTCCTATCCTTGGTCAATTCGACCCGATCATTGGAAAAAGCTGTGAAGAAAGTTTAAGAGAAGAAGGACCCAGGAGAGAAGAAGTTCGAGTTCAAGGTGCCAAATGCCAAGTCAAGTTTCCGCAGGTGGAACAAGAAATAGAAGACTTCGAACTCAGCCCCTTCGTCAGGTGCGTCGGGGGAAACTACAAGTTGAGTCCCAGGAGCTTGTTACAACTACGGGAAGACGGGGCATTTTTCTCGTGAGTGTTGGAGCGGACGTGCAAGGTCCGAGAGGAACCCTGGAGCGACTTATGAGGAGAAAGGGAAGGCGGTGGAGTCAACCGCGTCCCATCATGCTCCAGTCCAGCCTAGAGACTTCAACCTTGGTCTACAAGAGGCCATAAAGCAAGCGGACGTGGTGACAGGTATGAGTTAAATTACAGTGGTTTAACTTTCATAGTTGTTATTTTCGTATTTGTTAGCTTACTTTTGTGATGCTAGGCTTTGTGTTGATCTTTGAGTTTCCGGCGAGAGCCCTGTTTGATACGGGAGCATCGCATTCCTTCTTGTCCGAAAAATTCATATCGCGCATCGGGGTCCCGTCCTCGATAGCAAAAGACAAGTTGGATGTGTTGTTGCCTAATGGGTGCTCAATGCGCGCGGATAGGGTCTGCGTTGTGAAGCTTCGGATTGGAGACCAGGAGTTTGATTTGCGAGCGTTGGTTCTACCGTTGGTAGAGTTCGACGTAATCTTCGGTATGGATTAGCTTTCAGAGCAGAGTGCATGCATTGATTGCAACCGTAAGGAAGTTAAGTTGGGTCTGGACACCGATCGGGAGACTACTTTTACAGGCATGAAGGGGTCAGGGAAAGTTTTGATGACGGCCCTTCAGGTGTTTAAGGCAGTTCGGTCTGGGGCAGAGCTGTTTGTCGCATTAGTGCATACTTTGATGCCTAAGCCCTGTTTGGACAGCATCCCAGTTGAGTATGAGTATCCCGATGTGTTCCTAGACGATCTCCAAGGAGCCCCTCCTCAGCGGGAGATAGAATTTACTATAGAGCTGGTACCGGGTGCCAAACCGGTGTCACGCTCCCCCTATCAGATAGCGCCAAAAGAGATGGCGGAGTTGAAGGAGCAACTGCAAGAGTTGCTGGAGCAAGGTTATGTGCGTCCAAGTTTGTCGCCTTGGAGCGCACCAGTTCTCTTTGTTAAGAAGAAAGATGAGAGCTTGCGGCTTTGTATCGACTACCGGGAATTGAACAAGCTTACGAAAAAGAATAAGTATCCGATCCCCAGGATTGACAATATATTTGATCAGTTGGTTGGGTCAACGGTGTATTCGAAGTTAGATCTGAAGTCCGGGTATTACCAGTTAAGGATAAGGGAGAGCGACATCCCAAAGATAACATTCAGTACGCGGTTTGGGCATTACGAGTTCACGGTCATGCCGTTTGGGTTGACAAATGCGCCATCCGTATTTATGGATCTTATGAACAGGACGTTCAGAGAGTACCTGGATCGTTTCGTGATAGTATTTATCGATGATATCCTGGTGTATTCGCGGTGTGAGGAGGACCATTTCAATAATCTACACATGGTGTTGGAGACGTTGAGAAGGAATCAGTTGTACGCTAAGTTCTCCAAGTGTGAGTTCTGGTTATCCTCGATAGCTTTCCTAGATCATGTTGTCATTGGAGAAGGGATAGCTGTGGATCCGGCCAAGATAGTGGCGATATGGGAGTGGCCTACCTTGACTACAGTGGCAGAAGTCCGAAGTTTTCTGGGGCTAGATGGCTACTACAGGCGCTTCGTAGAGAACTTTTCGCGGATCGCACTGCCACTCACGATGTTGACAAGGAAGGATCAGAAGTTTGTGTGGACTCCGGAGTGCGAACAGGCTTTTGAAGAGTTGAAGAGGCGGTTGACCACGACGCCTATTTTATGTTCGCCAAGTGGATCTTAAGGGTTCGAGATCTACAGTGATGCTTCGGGTAGTGTTTTGGGCTGTGTTCTGCTACAGCATGGGAAATTGATAGCCTATGGTTCACGACAATTGAAGGCTCACGAGAGAAATTATCCGGTCCATGACTTGGAGTTAGCGGCCGTGATATTTGCTCTAAAGCTTTGGAGGCACTATCTGTACGGTGTGAAGGTCGATATTTACACCGATCATAAGAGCTTGAAATACCTGTTGGACCAAAAGGATCTGAATATGAGGCAGAGGAGGTAGATGGAGTTCTTAGGGGACTACACCTTCAAATACATTATGTGCCCGGGAAGGGAAATGCAGTGGCAGATGCATTGAGTTGCAGGATTTCTGCGCAGACCAACTGGTTATCGTTACATGATGAGAGATTGGTCCATGAGTTGGAGGCTTTGGAGATATTTTGCATCGATAAGCAATCAAGTGCTGAGGCGAAACTGTTTTGGACAGAGGTGCAGTGTGACCTAGCGGATATAGTTCGGCGGGCTTTGGTTTAGGACAACAGCATGAAGCAGATCTTGGATGAGTCGTTGGATGGGTCAAATTCCCAGTTTGCTGTTAAGGATGGGTTGTTAAGGAAGGACGGTCCCCTATGCGTTCTTAGTGCAGATGATCTTCGGGAGGAATTGATGTATGAGGCTCATCATACCAAGTACTCAATCCACCCGGGAAGCACGAAGATGTATATAGACATGAAGAAATTATTCTAGTGGCCAGGATTGAAGAAGTATGTAGCACTTTATGTGGCCAAGTGCCGTACTTGTGCATTGGTGAAGGCGGAATGCCAGAAGCCCGGAGGTTTCTTGAAGTCCCTAACTATCCCAGAATGGATATTCGATGACATATCTATGGATTTTGTGCATGGTTTGCCGAAGTCTCAGAAGGGGAACAACGCCATTTGGGTGGTCGTAGATAGGTTGACAAAGGTGTCGCACTTTATCCCGGTCAGGATGGAAGATCCGGTGGAAAAAGTTAGCCAAACTCTACGTGGAGAATATTGTACGATTGCATGGTGTGCCCCGCAGTATTGTTAGTGATCGAGATGGACGCTTCACATCAAATGACTGGAGGTTGGTGCATAGTCTATTGGGTACTAAGCTAAAGTTCAGCACAACCTTTCACCCACAGATGGATGGCCAGACCGAGAGGGTCAACCGGACGTTGGAGGACATGCTTCGCATGTGCGTCCTAGATTTTGGAAAGCAGTGGGAAGATCACATGTACATGGTGGAGTTTGCGTACAACAACAGTTCTCAGGCAAGTATTGGAATGACGCCCTTCGAGGACTTGTACGGGAGAAGGTGTCGCACGTCGTTGTCTTGGTTGGAGGCAGGCAAATCGAAGTTGTATAAACGTCAAGCGGTGGAAGACGCCACTTTAGTGGTGCGTACAATTCAAGAAAGGTTGAGGGTCGCTCAGGACAGGCAGGCAAAGTATTACAACGCCAAGCATAGGAACGTGGAGTTCAGTGTTGGCGACATGGTGTATATAAAAATTAAGCCGTTCAAGGGTGTTTCGCGGGTTCGACGCTTGAAGAAGTTGAGTCCGAGATACCTTGGACCATTTGAAATCCTGGAGCGTGTTGGCGAGGCGGCCTATAGATTGAAGCTGTCGGTGGAATTGAGTGGGCTACACGATGTATTCCATGTATCAGTGTTGCGTAAGGCGGTGCAAGAGCCTTCGCAGATCATTGCGGACAATCAAGTACCGGTTGATTATGAGTTGACAACAAGGGTCAAGCCGATACGTATTGAAGATGTTGTAGTCAAACGACTCTGCAACAAGGATATCCGAATGGTTAAAGTTCGTTGGGATAATTGCGGACGTGAGGAGCTTTCTTGGGAGCGAGAACAAGCTATGTTGGAGGAATACCCCGAGTTATTCCACTCAGGTATTATTTAGTTGTGTGTACCCATTTACTTAATTTCGGGACGAAATTCCTTAAGTGGGGGAGATTTGTAATGCCCCGAATATGGTATTTGAGTTGATCGCGTAAAAAGGGGTTTTTGGTACCGGTTTAGGGGTACACGGCCTAGGACACGGGCGTGTCCAAGGCCATGTCCGGCTGGTGTTTTTCGCCGATTTCATCCCGAGAATGACACGGCCAGGAAAACGGCTTCGTGACACGGGCGTGTCATTTGACACGGGTGTGTGCCTACCCGTATCGGTAACCGTATTCTGTTGGGTCGTGTCGGTTGGCGTGGCAGTTACTGGTGACACGCCCCCGGACACGGGCGTGTCGAGAGACCCGACACTGGCGTGTCAGGTGAAATATGGGCGTGTCTTTGCCCGTGTCTCTTTCTTCGTTCGACGATCGTGCCTGGAGTGAGGCACACGGCCTGGGACACGGCCGTGTGCCAAGCCGTGTTCGGCCCAGGTTCAAAGTTTTCTGAGCGGATCTGAGCCGTTCGTTTTCTTTAATTAAGATCCAACGGCCCAGATGATTCCCTGCTCTGTTAAGGCTGGGAATGGGGGGTTAATCCTTCATTCCTCTCCAAGGTTTTCACTTTCCAAGGAGTTAGAGAGAGGAGGAGGAAGAAGGAGGATTCCGGCCACCGGCAGAGCATCAGAGCACCGTTTCGAGATCGGAGAGCGGATCCGTGGAGGAAAGTTCGTTACGAAGAGTTCTGTCCGTGTAGTTTTTCCATGGCACCAAAACAGACTACAAGGGTAACGATTCTCAACTTGAGCATGTGAAGCTCTTTCTTTCTGCGTAGGGAATCCCTCTCCCGCGAGTGTGCAGTGAGTGCGTGGTGTTCCTTGGGGTAGACGTGAATAGTCCCCCTTGTGTTGCATATAGAGTCCGGAATCGTAAGTACGGACATAAGCATTGTGTGTGAAGCCTACCCGGACATATTGGTCTGGATGGGTGATGTTGAATTTTCATGGTTGCCGGAGAAGACTCCGTGCTTTGTGTTTTTCGGGTTTCTACGCGGTAGATTGCAGCAGGGATCCTTGAAGGTTAGCTTCAAGGCACACCCGGAAAACTGAGCAGAATCGTTGTTCTGCTAGTTTGCGGTCAGGGAACCGGCCTTGAAAATAACTGGGTTATGTGATTGTTTGGAAATGTTGGGATCCGAGAGAAGCTTGGCCCGCGCGTAGGACTTAAATTGACTATGCGGCATGAGCAACGGGCAAGTGGAATTGGACCTAGGCTATGTGGTTCGGTGCGAGAGACCCGAAAAGGGGACTGGCCGTTGGCATAGTCAGGAGCCTTAGACGGTGGTCAGAAAGGCTAAATGCTCACATGGTTGCCATCTTTGGGATGGTGGTGAAGACGCTGATTTGTCAGGATTCACCGTTAATGTGCCCTGACTGCACGGGGTGTGTGGCCGTGCGAGCCTACACCTGTGGCGGAAAATATTTATAGTTGCACTTTGTTGTTTAGCTGGGCTAATGAAATGCAGGGAAAGAGCACCGCCGTCCCGAGTAGGGGGCGAGGTCGTTATATTTTGGTCGGCTTTTGGCTGACCGTTGCTTTATTTGCCACCGTGCGGTGGAATGTGCTTGTAGGTGCTGTGGAGCCAAGCGCCAAATAGCGGGCTGGAGCCCAAGTTGCTGTGCTGGCCCTAGAAGGCCGTAAAGAATAGTTGTACTTTACTTTTGTCATGTGTGGCCGGCCTGCGTGCCGAAGTATGTAAAACACTATTTATTATGTGAACTATTGTAAGACCATATGGCCATGTACCCTTTTAGTGTATTTGAGTTTTATTCCTGTAGTGTGGTTGTGGACATTCATGTTTAATGGATTTAAGTTTTGGGTTCTTTCAACTTTAAAAACTTCCGCTAGAATGCTCTGTGTAGGACGTGTTGTCTTAATTGGATAGTTTGAATATTTTTATGTAACCCTTCCGACTGTCTGTGGTATATGGCGTCGGGTTCTAGCTGGACCTTCTGTTATATGCCATGTGACGGATGGGGGTGTTACATAATGGATAATCCAGAATGAGTAGGTTCGTGTACCGCTTAAGGTACATGCCCTGTGACACGGGCGTGTCACAGGGCATGTCGGGGCCGAAAGATGATTTTGCAGAGGTTTTGCGGCCATTCATTTCCTTGATTCTGGATCCAAGGGTTAGGCTCTGTCCATGTGATTATTTGGCCGAGAAATGAGGATGATTGCCTCATTCTCATCTCCTTCTTCTTCTTCTTATTCCAAGAGAGAGAAAGAGAGGGAGAGGCCAAGGAGAAGGAAAAACCCAGCTGCTGGAGGAGCTGCAGAGTGCGGAGCGAAGATCCGAGTGCAGGTTCGTGAAGGCAAAGTCGAGGCGGTGATTTCCATCCGGCTACTTCATTGCGCCGAAGCGATCTTCGAGGGTAACGATCTCCTTCTTGGACATCGAAGTCCTTTCTTTATGCATGTGCATGGAATCCTCCTGCAAGAGGTGGATATCGTAAGTGATTCCTGAGTTGAGTCTGCATCTAGAGCCGGAAATGTGAAGTACGACATAGGCATACTGTGTGAAGCCCATCTTGACGGGTAGTATAGATTGGTGATGTGAATATGGGTAAACCGGAGAAGACTCCGTGGATTTGATGTTATGAAATACGTTATGGAATGAATTGTTAAATTTTCTCAACGTGGTCAGCAAGATAGCCCAAACACCAAATTAATATCTTCGGAACTACCCAGTTCGCACGCTGAACCTGCGGAAAACCCAAGGACTAGAGGTTGCACCCAACAAAACAATGGAAGCACAAGAAGGTCTTATTATGCATTCACTTCTTTACAATCCGAGGCATACATAGCGAGACATGATTTCGCTAGTATTACAGCTGTAAACAGAAAGAACCACAAAACAAGCCGGGCGGACAGCACTCCAGTCCGCCGAGACCGCGAGGTCGCCGAGACCGCCGAGACCGCTGAGCTCGCCCAAGCTATGCTGCAATCCGCCGAATACCACGGAGTCCGCCGAGACCGCGAGGCCGCGCGGACAGACCGATATTTGCCTCCTGCTGAACCCTAACTGAGGAACTCCCCTACCCGCCTGAACCGGCGGACAGGTTATTGAAGCTGGGAAAGTTGAAACAGAACTGACAAGCCGCAGAGCGACCTCCTGCTGAGTCCGCAGAGACCGCACACTTCCAAGCACTGACCGAAGTCAAAGCCAAGCTCCTGGCTCCTTGAAGTTATCCGCGCGACCTGCACACAGCAAACCGTCAGCCTGAAACAATCCGCGCGGACTGGAAAACACAGACCGCAGCACTCGCCCAACCCAATTTACTGTTCACTCACGTTACTTAGGTTACTGTAGATGTGCCAGGGGGTCCTATTTATAGGCAAGGTGAGGAGTGTGGTCACCGCCCAAGAGATAGCGACACCACCCTTAGTCCGCGCGAACACAACCACCGTCCCCTGAGTCCGCATGGACTTAGCCAGATACCAAGGAAAACCGCCAGGAGCACGGCAACCATTGACGAACCCTCTCCAGTCCGCCCAAGCTAAGCGGACAAGGCACCAGCCCGCAAAGCTCCAACTGCTTCAGGACAGCAAACCACCTTCAATGGCAGTCCGCACCAACCCGAGGCAGTCCGCAAGACTCACACCTCAATCCGCCACAAGTCCACGACCCAAGGCAAACAGCAACAGTCCGCCCGGTCACAGCGGACTTGGCGGATACGGCGGACACCATGAACTTGGCACAATGTGTGACCAAGTCCAAAACCATCAAGGGCCAGTGCGAGCATGGCGGACACAAAGTCCCGTCCGCCAAACACCCTAGCACAGACCGCAACCAGTCCGCGAGCTCCTCGCACTTGTCCAATACAGCAGCATCCTCCCGGACTCCAAACACCAGTCCGCCAACCGGTCTCCACAGCAAGACCTGCTGTAACACCTGAGCTCGACAAGGCCTCAGCCAAGCTCAAGCCCAGTCCGCAACAGCCCCAAACCGCGGACACACCAGTCCGCAAGGCTTCCCGCGAACTCGAACCAACCCGCCAACAGCGCAAGCTTGCACCCGCGACCACTGAGCAAAGCATCAGTCCGCAAGCCTCTCTATCCGCAGATACCAGGCCGCACCAAACCGCGGACTCCATGCAACAACCCGCTCAGAACACAGCCGGCTTCCACCAGACTTTTCACCAGGCCGCAAACCTCAGTCCGCCCAGTCCGCCCAGTCCGCCAAGGCTGTCCGCCACAGGCCGCGCGGCCTGTCCCGTCACCCACTTCCACTTCACAAATTTCAACACTCCCCCTTGAAGTGAGAAGTGGTGACCAAGCCCAGCAAGCTGCGCAAGCGTTCAAAAGGCCCCTTCGACAGCGGCTTCGTGAAGATGTCAGCAAGATTATCTTCACTCCGAACATGCCCGACCAGCAGAGATCCCTCCAACACCTTCTCCCTGATGAAGTGGTGATCAATCTCTATATGCTTGGTCCTGGCGTGACACACTGGATTGTTTACCAGTTTGAGAGCACTCTCATTGTCACCCCGGAGTAAAGTAGGCCCTTGCACTTCTTCATGAACATCCTCTATGAGCCTCCTCAACCAAACGGCTTCCCGAGCAGCCAAGGCCGAAGCCTTATACTCCGCCTCCGTGGTTGAAACCGACACCGAGTCCTGCTTCTTGCTACACCACGAGATGCTAGCTGAACCGCAAGTGAACACAAAACCTGAAGTAGACCTTCGATCATCCGAATCACCGCCATAGTCAGCATCCGTGTACCCGAGCAACGCAAACTCCGCATCCCTTCCATAGAGGAGTCCCATCTCAGAAGTCACCTTGACATACTTCAGAATCCCCTTCGCCGCCACTAGATGAGATTGCCTTGGTTCAGCCATATACCGACTTACTCGGCCAACACATAAGCTATATCCGGCCTTGTAATCGTCAGGTAAATCAAGCTCCCAACAAGAGCCCTGAACACCAAGGGATCATTAAGAACCCTTCCCTCATCTCGTCGAAGCTTCAGCCCAGATTCCAGTGGAGTAGAGCACTTCTTCCCTTCGCCCATGCCAAACCGCTTCACAATGCGATCAGCATACCCTTTCTGGCTAATGAGAACCCCGCACTCCTTCCTCTCCACTTCCAGACCAAGAAAGTGATGCAACTCTCCCAAGTCTTTCATCTCGAAGCGTATAGCAAGCTCTCCCCTGAGCCTTGCTACTTCCTCCTCCGAGTTCCCTGTGATGATCATATCATCCACATACAGCAGGACCAAGACTCTTAGCTCTCCCTTCTTCTTGACGAACAAGCTTGAATCCGAGTTAGAAGCCAGGTATCCACAGAATTGCAAGTACTCTGCAATCTTCCCATACCACGCTCGAGGAGCTTGCTTCAACCCATAGAGAGCCTTCCTGAGTTTGCAGACATAGTCCGGATGCTTCTCAGAGACAAAACCAAGCGGCTGATCCATGAAGATGTCCTTGTCAATCTCTCCGTAAAGAAAGGCATTCTTCACATCGAGTTGCCACAACCTCCATCCCTTGCTAGCAGCCAAGGCGATCACCACTCTTACAGATGTCATCTTCGCAACTGGACTGAATGTCTCCTCATAGTCTTCTCCATACTGCTGTGAGAATCCTCTAGCGACCAGGCGAGCCTTGAACCGATCAATGCTCCCATCAGCCTTCTTCTTCAACTTATACACCCACTTGCAAGTAACCGGAGTAATGCCATCAACCTTGGGCACAAGGTCCCAGGTTTCATTCTTCTTCAGAGCATCAATCTCTTCCTTCATGGCATCTTCCCACTCCTTCACTCCAGTGGCCTCGTTGAAGTTTGCAGGCTCTCGCTCATCCAGAGGACCTGCAAAGAAGCAGGAGACAAAGCTCACTGCATTCCCATCACAGTACCGAGCCGGTGGCTTAACCACCCTCTTCGATCTCCGAAGACACGGCTCCTTGCTCACGGCTTCCGTTGCTTCTTCAGGCTCCACTCCTACCTGGGGCAAGCATTGAGCAGTGCTCCCCCTGCTTCCTGAGCCAGAAGGCTCAGCCTCGGAGTTCGAAGCAACAGGAGCTGCTGGTGAAACAGCAAGCTCCTCTTCCAAGCCTTCAGCAGCCTCCACCGGTGCTTCCTCAACCTTGCTACTTCCGGTTAGCTCCACCGAGCCACCTCCATATGACGTCAGCTCGTCAAAGACAACGTCTCTTGACACCACGAACTTCTTCGTCACAGGGTCCATGCACTTCCATCCCTTCTTCCGCTCATCATAGCCAACAAAGACAAGTTTCCTTGCCTTCGCATCCAGCTTTGTCCGTGAAGCATCCGGGACATGCACGTAGCAAGTTGAACCGAACACCCGAAGGTGTCCAACACTCGGCTTCTCCTTCAGCAACAGCTCAATAGGAGTCTTCATGTTGATAGGGCTGAGTGGCATCCGGTTGATAACATAAGCAGCACAAGACATTCCCTCCGCCCAAAAGGACCTTGGGATATCTTTCGCATGCAGCCAGCATTTGCAGGTTTCCGTCAAATGACGGATCTTCCGCTCCGCTACCCCATTTTGTTGTGGAGTGTGAGCACAAGTAAGCTCTCGTTGGATCCCGTGCTTCCTGCAGAAGTTAGAAAACTCGGAAGAGACAAACTCCCCCCCGTTATCAGTTCTAAACTTCTTAATCCGCAAGCCAAGCCGGCCTTCTACCAACTCCTTGAACTCCACGAACAAATGGAAGGCTTCCGACTTCTCCTTTAAGAAGTACACCCAAGTATACCTTGAGTAGTCATCAACCAAGACAAGCATGTATTTGCTTCCACCAAGGCTGGCAGTAACAGTCGGTCCCATCAGGTCGCCATGAATACACTCCAATGGTTTCTTGCTCCTTGTTTGAGATTTATCAAACGGAAGGCGATGTGCCTTACCGTATTGACAGCCCGCACAAACATGCCCATCACCAAAGGAGGACAACATCGGCAACCCCCTCACCAGACTTCTACTCGCCATTGCCTTAGCTTGTCCATGCCAACATGCCCCAGCCTCTCATGCCAGATAGCCGCACTATCATTGGCTCTCATCCTATCAACATAGGCACTGGTGGAAAGAACAAACAAGTTCTTCACCCTCCTCCCAACATGAGCAACATCAGCCTTCACCGCTGATACGTTGCGAAGGAACCTCACGTCTGTTGGCCCAAACAGAACGTGATACCCAGCGTCCACCGCGTTGGTCACCGAGAAGAGGTTCTTCTTCATGCCCGGCACGTGATACACACTCCTTAACGTGAGTGGCCCCTGATCACTACCCAAAGACACGACCCCCTCCTTCTCTACTGCATAAACAGTATTATCAGCAGTGATAATAGCTTCATTACCTGAGTAAGCCTGCATGGAGGTGAACTTCGACTTGTCTCCGGTGAGGTGATGACCACACCCGGAGTCGACGATCCACTCGCTGTTGAAGTCCTCAGCAGATAAGGCCCGGACACAAGTGCCCGTCATGAAAGCTCCTCCCCATTCTGCTTCTTCACTTCGCGAGCAAGCTTCCTCCTTTCCCGCAGCATGCCCAGGCTGCAGTTTGACCTTGCAGTCCCGCTTGAAGTGCCCTCGCTGATGACACCGGTAGCACTTCAGATTCTTCTTCCAGTCCTTAGGAGCATTGCTCCTCTCCGGCGGATACGAAGTTGAAGTCTCCTTCTCACAGCGGCCTGCACCTTCTTCTTCTTCTTCCCTTCCCATCCCTTCTTCTTGCCTGAGAAGAGAGCCTCGCTGCCTTCCTGATTCAGATTCACTCCAGCCATCTGCCTTGCTAAGCTCTCCTGCGAGGCAAGCAGATTCTCCAGCTCCAGCAGAGACGGCTGAGTAGCCCACCCTTGAACAGATGTAACAAAGGCCACATACTCCTTCCGCAAGCCGCGGAAATGTGCCTTCTTCATCTTTGCCTCAGAGATAGGCTCATCAGGATCCAGTGCCGACAGCTCAGCACACAAGCTCTTCATCTTTAAGAAGTACTTGGAGATGGAAAGGTCTCCCTGAGTTGCCCTGGCCAACTCATTCTCCAGGAACTGAAGCCGCGCCACATTCTTCCTATTAAACAACTCATCAATGGTTGTCCAAATATCAGCAGCCGACTCACACCCAATGATGTGATCAAACAGTTCCGGAGAGACAGCTCTCTTCAGAACGAACTCTGCCTTAGCATTAGTTCTTCTCCAGAGCCTCACCTGTTCAGCAGTACCGAAAGCAGCAGTAACTTCCTGTCTGTCGTCTCCACCGACAACTTCCCACAGCTCCTCGCCCAGAAGATAACTCTTCATGCACGACTTCCACTTTTTATAGTTAGTCGGCGTTAAGAGTTCAATGCCAGACCTCTTGCTAAGCTTCCTTCCATTGCAATCACCTGTTGGTACCCTTCAGCAGCTCCGAGCAACAACACAGGTTGATCACCACTCAATCACTGAGTAACAACGCTGGTTGACCTCCGCTCACGCAACTGAACCTCTGCAACCTCAGAAACCTCCCTCTGATACCATGTTAAATTTTCTCAACGTGGTCAGCAAGATAGCCCAAACACCAAATTAATATCTTCGGAACTACCCAGTTCGCACGCTGAACCTGCGGAAAACCCAAGGACTAGAGGTTGCACCCAACAAAACAATGGAAGCACAAGAAGGTCTTATTATGCATTCACTTCTTTACAATCCGAGGCATACATAGCGAGACATGATTTCGCTAGTATTACAGCTGTAAACAGAAAGAACCACAAAACAAGCCGGGCGGACAGCACTCCAGTCCGCCGAGACCGCGAGGTCGCCGAGACCGCCGAGACCGCTGAGCTCGCCCAAGCTATGCTGCAATCCGCCGAATACCACGGAGTCCGCCGAGACCGCGAGGCCACGCGGACATACCGTTATTCGCCTCCTGCTGAACCCGAACTGAGGAACTCCCCTACCCGCCTGAACCGGCGGACAGGTTATTGAAGCTGGGAAAGTTGAAACAGAACTGACAAGCCGCAGAAGCGACCTCCTGCTGATGTCCGCAGAGACC